>CAJHQP010002305.1:0-89244 GCA_905132765.1 Moricandia arvensis | reverse complement strand
ATTTGTGGTCGTTTATGATAGCGACGTTTTGTCTTGGCTGAATCGGCAGGTTAAAAAGAGTTTGAATCATAAAAAGAAACAAAAAGAAATATGAAATCAGCTCTATCAAAGCAAGAAAAACCTCCTCACCAATCCATATTTTTCAAAAAATATTGTCCTTTCTTCCTTGAGGACTTATCCTCTGTGGTTGCTACAACCACTCGATGATCTGATCCCACCAGGCCTAAGTATTTTGTAAATGAACATGGAATAAAGAATGTCATTCCTCATTTGCCAATGTTCTGTTGAGTGTGATCGAATCATTTGTTTCTCTCTCCTTCCTTGCTATGATATTTGATTTCCTAAGGCTGGAAATTTAATCAAACCGTAATTTCTGATAACATTATTAAAAGCCCTGAAAGAGCCAATGCTTACAACTTCACCTATTTTTCATGATTTCCAGTTATCTCATTCAAATCCCCAATAATAAATCAAGGTTCAATTCTTTGTAATACATACCTCGTCAATCTTTCTCTTACTTTATGTCTTTGTTTTGGAACAAGATCCCCATATACAAAGGTCAGAAAAATATTTTTTCCTAAAACTTCCGCTTCCACATCAATCATTCTATTGCTAATGCTAAGACTGTTGACTTGAAGTTCATTATTATAATATCGTGCTAGACATCCACTTGTTCCTTGTGGATTGACTGTAACTACTCTATCATATCCAAAGTTTAATTGAAAAATTTCAACAAAATTGATATCATGTTTTTCTTTGATAAAAATAAAAACTCAGATTTATATTTATGCTAAATTTCTAGAAGATATCTAATAGTACATTTTCCATCCATACCTCTACAGTTCAAACTTAAAATCTTTATTTTGAATTTTTGCTCTGTTGAGCTATATAGATTGCTCTGTTGAGCTATATTGAATTATTATTTACATATTATACAATTTAAATAGAATGCAACAATATTTCTTTTTAATTTTGGATATCTCTTATTTTACCATAACAAAATATTATAGAAATATTTTAAATTCTTATTGTTTAAATTACTTACTTAAATTTCTAATTATTATTAAAATATCAGAAATATTTATTAATTCAGTATTAATTTTAGAAAAAGGAAATATAAATTAATAATATTATACGTCATCACAAGAAATTAAAATTATTAAACTGTATCATATAGTTATACAAAAAGTAAAGGGCTTTTGCTAAAAGTAAACCCAAATTTTTATTTTGAATGCAAATATGTACCATATATTCAATAAAATGCAAAATTATTAATGTAAATAGTTACTCAAATTTTAACTATCTTCATATGGCAAAACAATAAACCTGAATTCACGTCTACAATTGTAATTTTGAAAGTTTCCATCAAAACAATGAAGTCTTGTGAACAATCTACTTATGAATTTGACGTTATATTTAACTTTGAGATTTTTTTTCTTATCTTAAGAAGTATGCTTAATAAATTTGATCTTATAATAATTAATAAAATCTGGAAAAATTATATTGATGGAAAATAAATTAAAATAATGTAAATATAATTTTTTTTGCAAATATGACTCAAAAATCAAAGTCAAACACAAGACTAACCCATAATTTTTTGAACTTCCATTTGTCCAATTCACTCCAAAAATTTAGATTGTTCACGAAAATACCATTATTTTTTTTGAAAATAAGTATTTTACTCTATCATCCTTCTCTTCATCAAGTAGTTACAATACTGCCATTGCCATCAGTACACCAACTACCATGACCAAGCAATTTGAAGCTCTTAATGCATCTAAAAATTGATTTTCAATCTTCCTATCTCATTTCTTATTGCTAAAAACTACATTTCTTTCACTTTCTTTCTATATTTATCCAAAACAATCCAAGATTTTGATTCTAAACTTTGTAAGGTTCAAACTCATGATTTTTGATCATTAAAAGTGGATTTGTGTTGTGGTAAAATTATGTGTTCTAGAAGAAGCTAATCAAGTTATCTCACTTGTTGAAAGTATGAAATGACTTTTTTTCAAGATATGTTCGCTAGAAGACTTTCGTGTAAGTTTTCTGGTCGTAGAAGACTTATATGAAAGTCGTTTGGTAAATGCAGAGGTTACTTTTGCAATTGACTTTATGTGTGTTTTCTAGAGACGGCTTCTGTAGAAGTCTTTCAAGTTTTCTTTGTTAACAAAAAAGTCTCGAAAATACCAAAGAAGACTTTCCGGTAAGTCGTCTAGGATACAAATGTTAGGTTTGCAATTGACCGGATTGTGTCAGAAATTTGAAATTCTCTAGACGACTTACACGAAAGTTTTCAGTTAAAATTTTGACTTTCTCTAGACGACTTACACGGAAGTCTGCTGGAAGACTTACATAGACGTCGCCTAATTAAAATTAAATATTTAAATTTTATTTTTCAATTACAAAAGTAACTTGAGACGACTTACTTGGAAGTTGATAGGTCCCAATATTTAGCACTTTTAGATCATGTTATGGGCCTTATTTAGAGTATATTATGTGTGTATGAGGTTGTTTTAAAGTGTTTTCAGGTTCAGATACATTTTTGAGAACTTTGGTGATTCTGGAGCTTTTTGAGATGCAGAACTGTGTAGACGCGTCAGAAGTTTATCCATGGATAGAGATCTTCCCATGGTGTGATTAAGCTGATCATTTGAAAAAGATAGATCTTTGAGTTATCTTTCTTATGCCCGCGGTTTAAGGTCAATCAACATCCTATAGCAGAAGTTATGTCTGTTTTACTGAAGAGTGGTATGTCTACCTCGCGAGATGAAGCTGCGGAGGAGATGAAGAAATGTCGATCAACGACACTCCCTTGTTGTTGATCGACGGTGACCCTAGAACACATGCCGATTATATTTTAAAACTGACTAAAGCCCAAAAGCCACCACAAGTTACCAAAATACTCATGGAAGACCCAAAATCCTATTTATGTGTTTTCTAAGCCATTATTGATGGCTAGGCAAGCTACGCTTTATTCTACTAATTTTTCTTACTTTTAGGGTTGGTGAGAAGAGAGGAACTCCTTCAAAGTTCTCTTGGAACTCCATTGGTTTTATTATTTATTCTATTTAATTTATAATTTATGTGACAACTATCGTGTCTGAGTAGTCACCTTGTTAGATTTAGGGTTTAGTAATGGTTTTGATGGATTAGCCAAACAATGGAATTGCTAGACTAATTATTAGATTTATCATCAGAATTATGTTTATTGCATGTGTTATAAAGTAGCTAACTAGAACCCTGATATTAGGATTATTGATACTGCGAGAGTAGGATCGTTACCTGAACAAATCATGTTGAGCTTATGTTACTCGGGACAATCGAGACACTGGTCTATTAAGTCTAAGTGAACCAATCGAATCTGGTCGTTTAGTGCTTGACTAAGAAAACCATACATCGATGCCGTTTGCATAGCATCGATCGACGGTCATTCCAAATTTGCACACGAATATTGTAGACTCTGAGCTTAGCCATAGGATAGATGTAACTTATATCTTTACTAATTGAATTCGTGTTCTATGATTGAAAACCCTTGGCTTCTATCCATTATAATTCATTACCTGAAAATCTTAAATCTAGCTATTTTCCTTACTTATTTACAAACCAACTATTTCCTATTTACTATTACTAAAGTCTTAATAATTGTCTATCATAACTAAGTCTATTATCAAATCTGTTGTGTGTCCTCACTCTTTGTGGATTAGATCCCTAAGTACTATAGTTGAACCTCTTATTTGAGAAAGTAATCAGCAACTCTAAAGTAATTTGAGCACATATCAGAAGTCATCTAGTTAAATGTAATATTTAAGTTTTATTTTTTTGGTAGAAGATTTCCATGTAAGTCTTCTAGAAAAATTCAAATTTCTAACACAATTTGGTCAGTTGTAACACTAACCTGTTCATCCTAGAAAATTTACCGGGAAGTCTTTTCTGGTATTTTTTTTTATTTTTTCAAAAACAAAAGTAAGCCAATATTTACAAACGAAAACTTCCAAAAAGTCTGATGTAGAGTAGACTTCTTTGGAAGTCTTCCTTTGTAAATTTTCAATTGGAAAATGACATAAATAAAAGACTTCTTAGTAGTCTTCTGGATGACTTCCGTGGAAATCTTCTACATCAAAGTTTAATAAACTTTCATTTTCTGTAAAACTATAAAGACTTTTTAACATTTGCTTTTTTTCAGCTATCCCTTTAAACTAGATCAAGTGTTGATTAGACGAGCTTATTCTCCGAAGAGCACCTCCATCTATCTGTGTGTGATGTATATGGGAAAAGATATATCCTCTGGTTCTCGCTTCCTTTGTTAATGAGTCTGCCCGACCATTCCTACTCCGAGGAATCTGAATCAAGCTTACGTCCTCGAACTCCTCTTGTAGTCTCTGAAACAACTCAATTTCCGATGCAAAAGCTGGACAGTCTATCGGGTTCGTAGTCATATCCAATAGATCTGAACAATCTGTCTCTCATACATGAGGTTTCTGAATGAATATTAGTTGATATTGAGGTTTCTGAATGAAATTCACAACTTAATTTGTTTTAAATTATTAGGTTACCAACATTCATGTTTATTAATGTTTTTATCTATTCCAAGAAGATTCCTACATTAGTTTTTGTAAACTTGTTAAATAACTTTAAAATATGTTTTTTAACTTTCAAAAGTGTTAAGTAACTTCAAGAATATCAAGTAATATGGTTTAATGTGTCTTTTTGGATCACCAGATATATTTTTTAACTTTCATGAAATTTGCAATTTTAATTTTTACTTAAAATTTGACCGCTTAAATTTTCCGCTTTAAATTTAAGTCTCCTGAGAAGTCTTCCGAGAAGTCTCCCGAGAAGACTTTCCAGAATTCTTTCGGAAGACTTCCCAGAAGAATTTTAGTGAAACTGTTATATGTTTGAACTTATGTAATGTTTGATATTTTGTGAATTTGGCTAAGTTTTCTTGAGAAATCTACTCCCTTAATTGTAGTAAATTTGACTATTTTGTGTTATTTTTTTGCCATTGAAGTTGTATCAATAACTTCAATAATGTCAAGTACTTTTGGCAATATAATATTATAGACATGAACATATTTATAAATTTTTTTATTAATATCTTTTTAAATTTACAAAATAATTCACAATTAAAATAGTACATCTACAAATCACAAAACAGACAATAAACAAAATTATTATAGATCATTCCTCCACAAAAACAAGCTTAGACTCCACTTGACATGGGAGAAGACTTCGTCAGAAGACTTATAGGGAGAAGACTTCTAGCGCATTATATGTTAGAAGACTTCCGAAAATACTTCCCAGAAGTTTATCAAAGTCCAACTCAGATATAAAAAACCTACTAATCCAAAAACGTCAAATGACTTCAAAATAAAAAAAAAATAAGTGGAAGACTAGACATGTCTACCTTTAAAGAACACAGAAAATACATATAAAAAAGATTTATCTTTACACTAGTAGAAGATGAGAACCATGTGATAAAAAACTTACAAAATAAGATGAATTAGTAAGAAAGATATGAGACAAAAAAATGATAAATTGATATAAAGTTTGATGTTTTTAAGTTCTAAGAGACTTATAAGAGGTTGGAGAGTTTTAGTTTGGGAAAAAGGTAAGAGTTTTAAGCAACCAGAAACTTACTAAAACTCTGCCATGTTGACTTACCAAGATGCTCAAATCTGTTATGAAAGAAGAGCTATGAGAGAAGACTCCGCCAGAAGATTTCCAAGAAGTCTTCTAGTACATTAAATGTTAGAAAACTTCCGAAAGACTTTCTTGGGAGTCTTCCAAGTCTGTCTCAGATTTGAAAAACATGCATATCTAAAAACATTTAAATGGCTCCAAAACATTGAAAAGCTTCAAAAATAAGGTAATAACTTAAAAAAACAAAAAAAAACAATCCAAAGGTAAGAGCTTTAAGAAACAAAAGGTTACCAAATGAAAAAAAATATGATTTATAGATCTACATTCAAAGGAGTGGAAAATGAGAACCATGTAATGAAAAACCTATAAAAACAAAATAAATTGGTGAGAAAGACATGAGATAAAAATGAGAAATTGATATATATTTTGGTGTTTTTAAGTTCAAAGAGATTAGAGATGTTGTAGAGTTTTAGAATGAGAAACATTACATTTTTGCTGCAGTCATTTTAGAGGAAGAGAGAAAATGTGTAAATTTTCCTTTATATAAGGAGACAACAATTCCAATAAAATTAAATACTTTCAATTCAGAAGACTTTGAAGTAAGTCTTCCAATAGAAGACCTCCTAAAAGACTTACTTGAAAGTCTTCTAGACCCTAGCTTTACTATTCGCCCAGAAGACTATGTCTTATAATGCATTATTTGTTGGAATACTTAAGTCACCCAAACCCTAAACTCAAAATAAATAACTAACTAGAAAAAAACACTACATAAAACTTATTTTAACTTTAAAAGTGTTTAATTTACAAAAATCTAAACACATATAAGTCAAAATTTATTTTTTCAGAAAAAATTAAATTTCCAAAATCTAAATCTAAGAATACATACAATACTACAACATATATGATATACCTTGTTATTTACCTGTTTTACACCATCACTTTGACCCTATTTGGAGTCTACTATGTATCTCGAGACTGTGTTTTAGAGTTTTTTCAATACAAGGTACGTTTTGGAGCATTATAGAGATAATGGAGCTTGTTACAACATTCAGAGGAGATATCTAGTAGTTGTTCACGATCAGTTAAGTCCGAGTCGAAGTCAAGTATCACCATGATCGACGGAGCATCCTTGCTTTTGATCGACAGCCTACTCGCAGAACTATTGGCCGACTTCAAGCCCAAGTCAAGAAAAAATACGAGAATGCCCCTAACGAGTTTTAACCTAGTTTATAAAAGGTTCTGTCATTGTTTAGGCAGAGTGACACATATTTCATATTACACAAAATACTATTTACAACTTTTAGTTTTCTTAGTAGTTTAAGGGAGAAGATCTGAACTCTTTCAAAGATTTTTATTGGAACCCCATTATTTATTTTATGCATTATATTATTTAGTCTATCATACTTTCTGTGATTATGTATGAGTAATTCTCCTGTTAGATTTACGATTTATAATTGTATTGATGAATTAGCCCCAAAATAGGATATTGCTAGGATGAAGAAATATCAATATTTGGAATTTTGTTTAATCCTTGTGTTATAGATTAGCTAACTAGAAACTGGAACTTAGGACATGGACAACTATGATAGTAGGTTTTGTGCCATAATTAATTCCATTGAGCTAGGTTGTTAGATATATGCGAGAGCTGACTTAATTAATCTAGCGGACAAACTTCATGTCTGATAGCATTGATCGACACTCGGCCTTAGCCGTCGATCGATGGTCTACTCCTTTGCTCGCATACGAGAGTTGGAACAATAGGGGGTCAGGTTAGTTGATTAAGGTCTTTGCATATTAATAATTTCATGTAACATGTCCACTATTATTCACTTGCCTGAAATCCTAGATCTATTGTTTTCCATATTTGAACCAACTTTACTTATTTAGATAATTTCCATTTCGGATAAACTTACAATAAACCTCCTATTTATAGCTTGTCTAACCTAGCCATTAGGAATACAAAAATCTATTGTATGCCCTCGCTCTCTGGGGATTCGATTCCTAAGTACTACAATTTGACCTCTCTTGGGAAAAGTAGTTCGTAGGGTTAACTTGATAGATTGTCTGCTTTAAAATAAACCTTAACCCACATGCTGTCAAATTTGGCGCCATTTCCGGGGAGCAAGGATCGCCATTAGATTTATTTTCTAGGGTTTAGTCTATGCTTTTTCTTTACTGCATGTTACTAACAATTTTTTTTCTTGTCTTCCAGATGCATGCCCAACAGTACCAGAAGCAAAAATAACAAGGAATTACTCTTCTCGGATCCCGTTGCAATTGAACGTTCAATCCGCAAACAGATACGACAAGCATCAATCAACATCAGCACTCAACCGCCGATCGACACTCCTTCACGACCAGCATCGATCGACAATCCACACACGGCATCGATCGATGGTAGCTCGCGAGTTCAAGTTCAGATGGTTGCGAATTTAGTTGTGGTTCAAGATGAGAGAAGAGACATATATGACCTTGAAGGTCATCTACGTAATGCAACATGTCAGAGAATTGATGGTCAGAGAGCTGTAATCCCTGAACCATAAGTAGAAGCAGACGTTGGAGTAGCTCGACCTGAAGCTGCCGCCCAAGCTGCTCAACGGAGACTGACATACTACAATCGTCCAGACCAGTTCTATGCTACAGATCCGCTATTCGTCCCTTCATTTCTAGAGGAACAACTTTGAGATCAAACCGTCCTTCTTCGCATTGTTGCGCAGACACTCTACCATGGATTGCGACATGAGCACCCGATGGATCATCTGAAGCGGTTTGAGGATCTAATATATGCTATTAAAGCCATTGGATTCCTTGAGAACTATCTATTTTGTAAGCTTTTCAAGTACTTATTTGCTGGAGATGCTTCGCATTGGCTTAAGCAACTACCACCAAGATCTATGACATCCTGAACAAACATCAAGAATGCGTTCCTGTGCAACTTCTTTGATGATGTGCAACCAGAGGACTTGAGAAGCAGAATCGCTACATTCACCCAAGGACCTGGAGAATCATTCAGAAGCTCTTGGTTCAGATTCAAGTCCTACCAGAGAGATTACCCACACCACGGTTTCAATGAACTGCAACTGCTTAAAACTTTCTTTAGAGGTATTGATCTACAGTACCTGATGGCTTTAGACCCAGTTAGTGAAGGAAATTTCAGCACTAGGAGTCCAGAAGAAGCAACAAAGCTTATCGAGAACTTGGCGTCTAGCAATAACACCAAGAACACAGACTATGAGAAGAAAAAATCAGCTCCATCTTTGAGCAAGGAGCAAATAAATGAAGTCAAAGCAAAGCTGGATAGTGTTCAGAACCAAGAAGCAAGAAGTGAAAGTCATGGAAGAAGAAGAAGAGGAAGAAGATGTGATTTTGTTTGTGGAAACGGTTTCCAGAGACAGAGAAATCAAGGCTACAACAGAAACTCCTATGGTGGCAACAAGAATAACAACAATCAGAATTCACATCAACAAAGGCCTCATGAGAGCAAGTTAGAAGCTATGGTTGATAGAATACTGGAGCAGCAACAACAGATGACTGTGAACTTCAATGGAAAGATAGATGCCCTATACATTAACCTCAACACAAAGTTTGACACTCTCAACACTTATGTCAAGAAGTTGGAGAATCAAGTGGTCTAGACAATGAGGCCATTCAGAGACATGAGACCCTGATTAAGGAGAAAGGAGAAGCTAGTCAGATGCACCACGTCAGTGCATTGATACGTGATGATTTTAGGCAAGAGATGAAGAGAGAACAGCTCCATGAAGGAGAATTCCATGTAGAAAGTGCTATGTCCTTTGGCAGTTTGCATTGGTGTCGATCGACACCTGAACATGACCATTGATTAACGAAACCTTCACAATCTTTTGCTTCGTGTGAATCTTCCAACATTGATCAACGTAGAGAAGCCAGCATCGATCGACAGTCTCCAACAGCTGAGCATATTCGTTTACCAAGTCCGAATGCCGGCCTTTTTGTCAGACCTTCGAGTATGGAGACTCAAGAACAGAACGCCGATACACCTGACCCAATGAAAATAGAAAGGTACCCTAGAAAGAAACAAAAGATTCCTAAACATCTTCATGAGTATCCCAACACCCTCTAGGATACTGGATCAGCAGTCAGCATCATGCTTAGAGTTATGGCAGAGAAGCTATGCCTGAAAGTGGAGCCTTCTAGTCATTCATTCACCTTTGTGGATTGCTCCAAAGTGAATTCAGGAGGGATAACCAGAGACGTCCTAGTGCAGATTTGCAACACCTTAATTCCAGTAGACTTCCATGTGATGGATATAAAGATTGATTGGAACTTTTCCTTACTCCTTGGAAGAGCATTCACGGCAACAGTGGGAGCTATCTGCGACATGAAGACAAACAGGTTGTATTCATCCTTGATTGATCCAAACAACTTTTTTGAACCTGTTAAAGTCAAGAACAAGGCTACTCGATAGAATTGGGTGATGATCCAGGCCTTATTGCTACATGCTTCTACAATTATGATCAAGATGACGAGCATGCGGACACAACATCGATTGACACTCAACCCTTGGTATTGGTCGACAGTAGCTACACCCATAACCTTCTTGAAACCCACCCTTCAACATCGATCGATACTTACCTCTAACATCGGTCGATGGTTATGCCACAAATCAGAACAACAAAGACATAGTCTACATCGGGCAGCAATAACGTGAGATAACGCCAAAAACGAATAACCCAGTATACAATGCTTCCTACTTTGAAGAAAAGAAGTCGAGTACCATGCTTTTGCACTAGAAAAGGCTGCAAATTTCAGAGGATCCTATGGAATATGGAATGCAACATCAATCGATGGTGACTCAATACCATTGATTGACGATAATCCGGATTGATAAAATGACGATTATGGCTATCTCAGACCAGATGAGTTTGGAATTATGAGGGATCCAGATGGATATGCACGAGCAATGGATGGAAGGATTCTCAATGTGTCCAAGAACGATATTGCAGACATGCTGGCTGTGGCCAATGAATCAGGGAATATCTTTAGAAAACAAACAACAATTGGGGCACTCAGTTCAGCGTCAACCGACGACAACACTTGGCCATCGATCGACAGTCATCATGCAGCATTTAGGAAAAGGATGGTAACAAAGAAGTTATTACAAGACAAGCTTGATGGAGTTTACCTTTCTCAAGACTTGATGAGGGATAGTATATACCAGAGTTTGGAAGATATTTCAGAGCCTACAAATGCCAAGCTTAATATGTTGATGGGATGCATTCAAGCACTCGAAGAAAAGATGAGCATAATGGCGATTGCTCATAGAAGGAAGGACAACCAGAGAACTAGAGCAGATGATGTTGTGAGGGGTTTCATCAGTGCATGGTTTCAGATGAGCAGAGAGTATGTGGATACATGTTTTCCACATTGGTTTAGTGAACCACCTTCATAGTCAAGATCCAAAAGTCGAGCTTAAAACTATAACCAAGCGCTGAGTGGAAGACTACCCATTGTTTAGTAAGTTTTATTTTTAGTTATTTAGTTATTAATTACATTTTTTCTTAATTACTTTAGGTTTTTTAAAGGAGAAGTAGAAAAGTTCGAAACCACCATCGGTCGACACAAACACCTCACCATCAATCGCCGGCTTGGATGGTTCACCATCGGACGACACTCAACACCCATCATCGGTCGACACTCTTTATGGAGTTTGGTAGCATCGACTTTCTCTCTACCTTTTACTTATGCTTTAGTTTTTATTAACCAAAACCGACGGGATATAACTGGGGAAATTGTTATTTAATTCTAGGGGAGGTTCGCTGATGCTTTTATCTATTTTAAGCTTTTATTTATTAAGTTTTTCAAATAGTTTTTAGAGTCAAGAAAGAGATTATGATCATAACTTATTTATTGACTAAACACATTATAGCACCATCCTTAGACATGTTCATTGCAGAGATTACTAGAGATTCCAAAGTAGATCATCCTGCCATTAGATCACACTTACTAAGAAAGTTTGAAGAAACCAAAGCTGATTTTCAACCTAATACTGACTACTTTTCTTGCTTTGGGGATTGGTATACATCGGATCAGATTCCTTCTGCAAGTTTGTAAGGTAATAGTCTGTGCATTTTTTATTTCCCTTCTCTCTCTCTCTCTCTCTCTCTCTCTCTCTCTCTCTCTCTCTCTTCAGAATCTATAAGAGAAAAGATTGAGATGACTTCCTGAGATGCAGATGGGTAGGTACGTTACCGATGATCCCACTATTCTAATTCAAAAGAATGATCATACATTGTTGGAAGCTAGGGGTAGGTACATTACCAATGACCCCACTATTCGCCTATAACTTTGTTCAAAAAAATATCAAAAATGAGATGGCAAGATGGATGGTAGTAGCATTATTGTCCATTGAGTTTGAGATCCAAAAAGATTCTGAGAGAGAAGATGGAAGAAAAGGACCACGAAAGACTTTATACCTATATATGCAGGTTTGCAGGAGTTGAGTTCATGTGTCATTTGATCGATACTCCCAAAGTAAAGCATGCACTTTATTTTTCTGCAAAGAAATGAGATTAGTAGAGGGGTGAGTCAAATTAGTATTTGCTGAGTTGCTGGTAGAATGGATTTGTTTGCCATACTATGATGGGCATATAAAGTTTCTCTTTGATTAGCATTATTCGATGTGGTTGTGATATAGTAGGGATGATAGTTATGCTTATGTATTATGTGAGTCCCCACTTTTCAAACCTCTTTCAGAGGCTACATTTGTTTTACTTGAGGACAAGCAAAATGTTAAGTCTGGGGGAGTTGATATACCTTGTTATTTACCAGTTTTAAACCATCATTTGTACCCTATCTACTATGTATGTCTAGACTGTGTTTTAGAGTTTTTTCAGGTCAAAGTATGTTTTGGAGCATTATGGAGATAATGAAACTTATTAGAGCATTCAAAAGAGAAATCTAGTAGCTGTTCACGATCAGCTAATTCTGAGTCGAAGTCAAGTATGACCATGATCGATGGAGCATCCTTGATGTTGATCGACAGCCTACTCGCAGACATATTGGCCGATTTCAAGTCCAAGTCAAGAAAAATTATGAGAATGCCACTGACGAGTTTTGACCTAGTTTATAAAGGTTTTTTCATTGTTTAGGTAGAGAGACACATATTTCATATTTCACAAAGTATTATTTACAACTTTAGTTTTCTTATTAGTTTACGGTAGAAGATCTAAACTCTTTCAGAGATTTGTATTGGAACGTCATTATTTATTATATGCATTGTATTATTTAGTTTATCATGTTTTCTATGATTATGTTTGAGTAATTCTTCTGTTAGATTTAGAGCTTATAATGGTATTGATGAATTAGCCCCAAAATAGGATTGCTAGGATGAAGAAATATCAATTTTTGGAATTGTGTTTAATGCTTGCGTTATAGAGTAGCTAACTAGAAACATGAACTTAGTATATGGACAACGACGAGAGTAGGTTCTGGTGCTAGAATTGACTCCATTTAGCTAAGTTGTTAGATACATGCGAGAGCTGGTTTAATTAATCTAGTAGACAAACTTCCTGTCTGATAGCATTGATCGAGACTCGGCCTTAGTCGTCGATCGACGGTCTACTCCTCTATTCGCATACGAGAGTTGGAACAAGAGAGGGCCAGACTAGTTGATTAAGGTCCCTTGCATATTAATATTTCCATGTATCCTATCCACTATAATTCACTTGCATGAAACCTTAGATCTATCGTTTTCCATATTTGAATCAACTTTGTTTATTTAGACAATTTCCTTTTCGGATAAACTTACAATAATTTGATCCCTAAGTACTACAATTAGACATGTCTTGGCAAGAGTAGTTTGTAGGGTTAATTTAAAAGATTGCCTGCTTTAAAATAAATTTTAACCCGCACGCTGTCAATATGTTACCAAAATTAAATTTCAAAGTGTTCAATATACACAAAACAAAACATATATATGTTACAATTCAATTTTACTAGATCTTAATTTATATCATTTACAAATGTTTAAAATTACATGATTTCAATTTTCTCACATCAAAATTTTTAATAAAATGTATAAGTTATTTTTAAGGTTTATTATATGAGAAGACTTCTTGGAAGTCTTTTAGAAAACTTACAAAATCTCAGAATAATTACAAAATCTCAAAAAACTTTATGGGGTTATATTCGTAAATATAAATTTTGGTTTTTTTTTTTGGTCATAAGAAGTTGGTTGTAATTTCACTAGCATTTTGGATTATTTTTGCATTTGATTCAAGTTTAGATATATTTTTAGGGTTAAAATCAAGTTTTGAGTAATATTTAACAAATTCTTCTATAAAAATTATGAATTTTTATTTAATAAAAATTATTTATGAATTAGACAAAAGAATATTAATTATAAATCATGTTTATCCCCTAGATACTGCACTACGAAAAAAAAATTCCTACAGCCAGAATATACCATGGCTATATAGCCAAAAATTGCGGCTATATAGCCAAAAATTGCAGCTATATAGAAAGTAATCACAAATCTGGGTTTGAAAAAAAAACTGTAGGTATAGCTTCATGTTATAAGAAACGGTGGTTAAGGGCATGTTCGATAAGGCCCTTAGAGGAGATTTTTAACGAAAAATAGTGGTGGATTCTGCTACTTTTTCTAAGAACCGGTTCTTGAAATTCTTAATTAAGAACCGACTCTTACACTATTTCGTGAGCCCTACTGACACGTGGCGGCTCATAGTTGATTCGTTTTTAATTTTCTTTTTTAATCATGAAAAAAAGTTAAAAACCCCCAAATGAGGATTATAGCATTCAACATGCTCTAAGCAACATTACCATAACACTTTCTTTGCTTTGCCACTGATATACCATGGCTAATTCAAAAATAAAAACAATTTTTTATTAATTACATATATAAAAAATAAAATCAATTTTATTGATTATTTTTAAAAGTAAATACATAAATACATATATATATATATATATATATTATTCATATATATATTTGACGTCTCTGTCTTCTCAGATGCACCTCTACTTCCTCCTCTTCCTCCCCTCCTCTTCCTCCTCCTCCTCGAAAGCTCCCTCTTCACGCCGTCATCGTCTTCCAGAGTTCCCTATCGACATCGTTGTCGGCCTCTTTCAGAGTTTCATCTCCACGCCGTCTCTGTCGTTTCAAAATCAAACACTCTCACAATTTTAAAAGTAAAATACATAGATATAATTCTATATCATCTTAAAAATCAATCAAGAGTAACAAAATTGAACAAGCGATAAGGGAGAGAGACATCTATCGTGGATTGGACAGAGGAGAAATGTGAGATTTAGAAACACAATCTTAACAATCTCAACCATTGATGTTTTGTAACCAATGGTATAAATTTGCTATCCATGCTATCTTTGTTTTAATTAAAAGATCATATTCTTATTACCATTTTTCATGTTTAACTTAACCAATTTTACACTTAGTTATAAAAAAATACACTTATAACCCTATGATTAATTAATCTAAAACTAAGAGGTTTTTTGCCTCTTAATAAAAAAGATATTTGTGAAATTATTTTTTTAGTAGAGGTAAAGATGAATAATGATACCAATAATGTGGCAAACATAAAAATTCTCATAGTTTTAGTATTATATGGAGGAGAATTGTTTTAAAAAAAAGTAAAAATGGAGTTCTAAAATTATTTTTAAGTTTGTGATTAAGACTTTTAATATATGAGATTATTAATAAATTTTAGTATATATATAAGATTTGGGGTCTTAAATTCGAAAGTATTAGATTTGAGTTTATGATTAAAGAATATATATATGATATATGGTTTGGTGATTTAGTTTTGAAAAGGTCTAAAGTATAAAAATTATTTTTAAGATTTAGGGTTTAGAATTAAAAAAATAAAAAGTTTGGGGTTTAGAGTTGACTAAATGACACACGGTTAAGCTTAAGGTATTGATTTTGAAAACTATGATTTGGTTTATAAATGTTTAGGTTAATTAATTGAAAATATAATTTCTTCTAGAGGTTGGAATATATAACTTCGAATTTAGATTTCAAGGTTTATGATATAAAGTATTGTATATAGCTTGGGTATATTGTAGGTTAAAGAAGGCATATATTTATAATAGAGTTTGAACTTTAGTGTATGAGTATAAGGTTGGTGTTTGGAAAATTGGGTTTAAGGTTTAATTTTTTGTTTTTGGTTCAATTTATAAGAAGATATATTTAGAGAGTAAGTTTAATTATAAATTTTGTGTTTAGAGTTTAAGATTTAAATTTATGGTTATGGTATAGAGTTTGAAGATTTAAGATTAAAAATACTAAATTTTGATTATAAGAAGATTTGAAGTTATAATGTGAAAATATTAGAGTGGCAAAAGCGTGGCTAGTTGTTTAACCACTATTTTTTTGTGGCCGAACCGTGACTACAATAGCCACCTTTGATTTTGTAGCTAAATCATGGCTGCTTAACCACATAATACCGTGCGAAGACTCTAGCCACGAAAGTAAACATGTTTAAAGTATGACTAGTTGTTTAGCCAATATATTTTTGTGGCTATTCAGTGGCTATTGTAGCCATGAAATAAAATGTGGATAATTCGTGGCTGTTTCAGCTACGGTTTAGCCAAAATTTTATGTAATCATGACTATTTTAAAATCTTGGCTAATCGTAGTTAAACCGTGATTTATTCAGTTTTGTCATTGTTTTGTAGTGGCTGCGCCGTGGCTATGTCAAAATGTTTACTAGTGATGTTTAGTAATATATGTTCAAGTAATGTTTATATCTTAAAGTTAGAATTTGAATCCGTGAATATTTTTAAAATATTAATTTGAGATTTAAGTGTTTGATTTAAAAATATTAATTTAAAATGTCTACCAAACAGTCATGCACTAGCAGACTTTAGGAGACTCTTTGGAAACTAAGGTCAGAGAAGTGTGGAATTCTATTGGAGACATTAAGAGAAAATATGGGTGCATGGCTACCAGTCAAGACGATATTAAACTAGAGGCTGAAATTACTTCAATATGTTCCTTAATCACAAGCCCACGGGGTTTACTGGTATAGAAGATGAAAAATTACACAACTGTCTGGAGTTTGAATGTGAGGAATGTGATAAACAAGCTTTAATGCAGACAGTATCGAAGAAGAGATTAAACAAGTTCTATTTAAGATGGCGAGTAATAAGTCTCCGGGACCGGATGGTTTTGAATTCTACAAATCATGCTGGCCGATTACCAGTAAGGACTTTGTGGTGGCAATCAAATCCTTCTTGGATACATGTTTTCTACCTAAAGGGGTCAATTCAAACATCTTAGCGCTTATTCTGAAAAATGATGAAGCTATTACTATGGGTGATTACAGACCAATATAATGCTATTTACAAAGTGATCCCCAAAATCTTGGCAAGAAGACTGAAAACTATTTTGCCAAAGTTCATATCGCCTAATTAATCTGCTTTTTTCAAGAACCATCTCTTGATGGAGAATGTTCTTCTCGCGTCTGAACTGGTGAAGAGTTATCATATAAGCAATATTGCTTCTAGATGTGCGATTAAGATTAATATATCCAAGGATTTGATTCGGTCCAATGGACCTTCCTCCGAGCAGTCCTCAAGGCAATAAAGATTCCAGATATGTTTACTAAATGAATCATTGTGTTGGCATCTTTCTCGGTTTAGGTTTAGTGGTGAATTAGCAGAATATTTTAACAGCTCTAGAGGTCTGAGACAAGGGTGTTCCCTTTCTCCATACCTTTTTGTTATGTGTATGCAAGTCCTCTCGAAACTTCTCGATAAGGTGGCGATTAAAAGCAGTTTGGGTATCATCCATGCTCTAAAGAGTTACAGCTCACACATCTCTGCTTGGCTGATAATCTGTTGGTCCTCGCTAAAGGGAGACAAAAGTCTATGGAAGGTATTCTCAAAGTTTTCCAGCGGTCTGAGGAGGTCTCGGACCTGTCTATTAGTCTTGAGAAAACTACATTATACACAGCTGGTGTCACTTATCTGGACAGAGAAGAAATCCTCAGCAATATTCCATTAGTGACTGGTTCCTTACCGGTACGGTACCTAGGACTACCACTCATGACAAAGTGCATGAATTTACCGATTACTCTCCATTGATTGAGTGAATATGCAAGAAAATAGCATCTTGGGCAGCTCATCAGGTG
The DNA here is from genome assembly GCA_905132765.1 of Moricandia arvensis. NCBI lineage: Eukaryota > Viridiplantae > Streptophyta > Magnoliopsida > Brassicales > Brassicaceae > Moricandia > Moricandia arvensis. Next base: position 71,446 of record CAJHQP010002305.1, on the reverse strand, counting down.
TCTTTCACAAGGAGACTTCAACTAGTTAATATGGTTATACACAGTCTCACCAATTTTCGGATGTCAGTATACCAATTGCTAAAGAAATGTATTCGAGAGGTTTATCAGCTTTTATCGACCTTCCTCTGGTCTGGGACTGCAATGAGCTCAAAAAAGGAAAAAAATAGCATGCTCAGTGCTCTGTACGCCGAAGGAGGAGGGAGGATTAGTAGTAATATCATTGGAGGAAACTAACAAAGTCTGCTGTTTGAAGCTTATATGGCGGCTACTCTCCGTAGACTCTAGGTGGGTTCGATGGGTGGAATGTTACCAGATAAGAAAAGGTTCTTTGTGGGAAATAAAGGAAAAAGTATCCTGGGTCTTGGATTTGGAAGAAAGTTTTAAAATACAGGAATCTCGCCAGTGCTTTGACACGGGTAGGAATCAGAAGTGGAACAAAGACCTCAATCCGGTATGACAGATGGTTACCGCTTGGAATAATCATCGACCTCACAGGTTCTCGAAGTTGTATAGACTTGGGTATCCCTATAAATGCAACATTTGAATATGCAGTTCAAAGATATAGAAGTCGACGTCATCGGGTTACACTTTTGCTTGACATTGAGAATGAAATTCTGAAAGTGCAGTTTCAAGGTCTGTATTTAGAGACTGATATTCGGCTTTGGAAGGAAATAGGAGATTCTTTTAAGCCAATTTTAAATATATCTAAATAAAGGAGGCTTTGCTCTCTCCTTAAGAAGCCACATCAGCAGGTTGGATGGGGCGTTTGCCGACACGTCAGCATATTAAAAAAGCTTCGACCTCGCTTCTTCTTTATGTTTGGTGGGCTGTTACGAATGCTTTTATCTGGGTCTAAAAAACGTGTAGGCTTGAAGAAACAGAATAGAAGCCTAAAAATCGTGTGGGCTTGAAGAAACATAATAGAAGCCCATAATAATTAGGGTAGTCGCCTTCTTCTCTACTGCTGCCTACGCCTCATGATGGAAGTTCTCTGCAACTTCAGATTACCGAGTAGATCACTGTAACGTTTACAGCTCCATTAATATCTTCTTTATTCCTCGCTTTTATGTGCTTAGCCCACCACTCCCACTCTGTAGCATTAATTTGATCTCATCTCATTCCATAACCCCACTGGATCCACGAGTATAAATACTTCAACTGTGAGCGATGGAAAGGACAGCTACAACAAGCTTTACAAGGATAGTCTCTTCAGTTACCTATTACGACGATGGCTAATTCTTACACCCTCCTTGCCGATTTGAAAGCTGGGCGAGGCTCCAACACTGCAGAGGTTCGATTGCTAAGAGTTTGGGAGGCCAGGAATGTTAAGAAGCCACATCAGCAGGTTGGATGGGGCGTTTGCCGACATGTCAGCATATTAAAAAAGCTTCGACCTCGCTTCTTCTTTATGTTTGGTGGGCTGTTACGAATGCTTTTATTTGGGTCTAAAAAACGTGTAGGCTTGAAGAAACAGAATAGAAGCCTAAAAATCGTGTGGGCTTGAAGAAACATAATAGAAGCCCATAATAATTAGGGTAGTCGCCTTCTTCTCTACTGCTGCCTACGCCTCATGATGGAAGTTCTCTGCAACTTCAGAACACCGAGTATATCACTGTAACGTTTACAGCTCCATTAATATCTTCTTTATTCCTTGCTTTTATGTGCTTAGCCCACCACTCCCACTCTGTAGCATTAATTGGATCTCATCTCATTCCATAACCCCATTGGATCTACGAGTATAAATACTTCAACTGTGAGCGATGGAAAGGACAACTACAACAAGCTTTACAAGGATAGTCTCTTCAGTTACCTATTACGACGATGGCTAATTCTTACACCCTCCTTGCCGATTTGAAAGCTGGGCGAAGCTCCAACACTGCAGAGGTTCAATTGCTAAGGGTTTGGGAGGCCAGGAATGTGAAGAAAGGCGGTGAGCTCATGAGCCTTGACATGCTACTCATTGATGAGAATGTAAGAGAACCTTTGTTTTTTATTTATACTGTTGATGATAGTATCAGTTTCAACTGTACAATCTAACTTGCTCTTCTTGAACAATCAACACTTTTGCAAGGATCGGTGAGTGTAAACCGTCTTCTCAGATTCAGACAGCGTTTCACCGAAGGTTCTGTGTACACTTTAAGCGGTTTTGATGTTACGCGCAGTAACAACAATTTCCGGTTGTCTGATGCCCCCTTCTCCATTCGGTTCAACGATGGAACCTCTTTTGAAAAGCTCACGGATTCCGATAAGGTCATACCCACTGAACTTTTCCGCTTCCGACCATACGACGAGTTGCTTGCATTGGCAAACACCAACAAACAACTGCCTGGTATGTAGCTTGAAGCTGAGGCTTTTTCCTTTTGAGTATGAATTGTGTAGTTGAATTTTGTGATATCGTGTGTTAAATTATTCCCATTAAATCATTTCTCAGATATCATCGGTGAGTTAAGTGCAATCAGGAGCACAATCACGGTAATGCTTACTCTGCGTCTTGATAGGTATTTGTTTTTTGAAATATTCATTTGGAGTAATAGCTACTGAAACGTAGAACCCACATGACTATATATCATCGTTGCTTTGCAGTGCTGTCAATGTATGTGTTAGTATGTTTGACTCTTTGACATGTAGCAATTCTAAATTCAAGCTCTCGGACTCTAATCTCTTCATACGATATCAGATGCCTTTGCTGAGATAACAGATCCGTGTAACAATCCGGACGGAGCTGTTCCGGTTCCTCAATGAAGAACATTTACTTGCTTTAACCATAGTAGGAAGAAGAAGTGGTAAAGCAAAAGGAGACGAGCGGAGACTGCAAGTGAACTGTGTCAACACTTGAAAAAGCAGAGAAGAATAATGGTCTCGATCCGAGCACAAGCATTGAAACAAGCGTACGTTGAAGATTCTCAGAGAGTGAGAGAAGCTAAGCTAGCGACTGGAGAGGAAGAGGTTGTAACCATATCCTTGGAACTTCTGCTAAAACATGACTTTGTAATGTTCAAGACCTTTAATTTGAGTCATGACTTTGTAAATATTGTGGTATTATTTTGTTGTACGATTTGCAGTGAGCAGGAAATTTGATTCAATACGACATATCGTAAGAATCTTTAACCTCAGTGACCTTTTAATTTGAGTCACTCTGTTTTCTATAAAAGCTCATCTGATCATCTTATGAAAGAACGCTAAAACGTATTACACCACAGTGCTCAGCAAACCAGGGTAAATTGAATGTTTGCTTAACTCATATGAGCTCATTTCGAAACCATGCAAGTCAGCCTGAATATCAAATTCGCAAATGATAAGTTAGTTGATGCGACTTCTCTGCGGGATATGCTACTTAGTCCATCCTATTTAATTCTCCAAATAAATCTCATATTTCTCGAGTAGACAACGTTACTACTACTTCCACATTTTCTATTCATCAAAACTGTTGTGTTTAATTATTTGTTTGCAAGAGCGGATCTAATTGAGTGCCGGCTCAACATTTATGTTGGCCCTGTGCAAAACTTTTTTTAACCTCCTAATATTTATATTTATTTAAAATTAAAATATATTTAAAAATGTTATCATCAACAGTTTTACAAATTTTGTTACCAAAACAAATTATGTTTTTAGGGTCCCTTTCCAACCAAACTTAGTGAGTAATTAGATTTTCTATATAAAAATGTATATATAAAAAAATATGAACCCTTAGTTATCAATAATTATCAATATACGAGGGAATAAGGTCTGGACCCGGGATGATCAAACCCTTTGTCCCCTTATGTTGGCTGCCCCTGGGACTCAAAATTCATCGCAAAAACTTAATTGAAGTATTGAAAAATGAACATAGCCGGCTATAGAAAGGAACCAAATTTCCCTACGTTACAGATTTATACTTTGAAAGTATTTTCATACATGAACATCAAATCTTTTAGCCCCCGTCTTATCAACGTAGGTAGTCAATCTCATTGCTTTATTTGTTTCTCCATGACTTTAGATGTGAGTATTTCAATATTCCCTAAACTATAAACCACATCTTCACTTTCTACAAAGCAACCGTCACGAATCGCCTCGCCTTCACACGGCGTCGATTACTAGACGACCATTAGCCCACATAACACATACATACAACTACAGGCAAATCGTCATGACTCAAGTATGAAACAAAGCTAGCACAAACACCTACCCAAAAATATCCAGTTATAAAAGAAAAAATCATGACTTGAAATTTAACCCATGCATATACTATGTCTTTTTTTATTTGCATGATCAATGACCATTGAAGAAATGAGGTAACATACAAAAAAACAAGATAGGTATTGTTGACCTTGAACACAAATTAATTACGCAAAAGTTTTCAATAAATTTGATCTTTAATATCCAATTACGAATTTTATAGTAACTTTAAACTTTACCTTTCAATTCTGAAGAAGTTTAACTGTATTATTCATTAACCAAAGCACAATACAGCTCAAAGGTTCTCATGAACATAAGTTATCAACCATCATTTTAATCAGCATCAGGTCAATATATATTCAAAAACTGATATAGATTTTCTAACACTGTAAATAAGGACTTAATTGTTAGTAATATGAAAATTCAGTTACTCTAAGAAATAAAAAAAAGTTTAATCAGTTGTGGTTAACAATTTATTTTCATAAAACCTAAATATGTAAAAGAAAAATATTTGGATCATAACTAAGGCTAAATAAACACTTTACTCATCTTGCATTTTTACTCACAATCTCATATTTACTTTTTGGGTATTGAAAATAAGAAAAAAATATGTTTGACTGATTTCAAATTGATTTATATATTTATAACACGGCACCATATATGCATTATATATTAATACAAAGACATTTGTCCAAGACCCGGATATAATCCCGAAAATGCCTAAAACTTTTTCTTTGGAACTTTACCGGATCTCACCGTTTCCTCTCCACCACCCTCATTTTTATTATGATTTTGAGTCTATTTAGTTTAATTTTGTAATCATTAAACCAGTTGTCCGGTTTGGATTGATTAGTAATAATAACTTTATTAAAAAACCTTTAGTGAATAACCTCAACAAAGATACCACATTAAATATTACAAACTACTGATATTAATTTGCCACATAGAGAAAGATATATAAATGCTGATTTATAAATGTGATATTATAAATCATATCTCTGCAACAAATTAAGCTAAAATTCAAAAATGGCTTGACATGACAAGTTATTACTACAACACACGAACAGAAAGAAAAAGAACTTTACTAAAACCATGATTGCCCACTACTGCTAATGGACCTTGGAAATACAGACATTTACTAACCAGATTTTATCTTCCAATCTTCAAATATTTCTTATCGCAATCCCAACAGGTTATTGAAATACATTAACCCGCAAACGCTTCTCTAATTATACAATCCCCTATCTAAAAAATACTTTTAATCAAATATGCACAAATTGAGGTCAATAATGTATAAACTAAATCATTCTCAAAAAAAAAATATCTCAAATTCCCGGTCATTTACACAAATATCTCCGCCTTTTTCCAACAACAATCACCTTCTCGGGCACATCATTATCAAAAACCAGAAAATATTAACACAATCATTCCTTCCAAATGTAAACCTAATACCCAAACAATGATAATTTACAACAAATAGTTTAATGTAACTAACAAATAGGTAAATCCCGCGCTATGACCACTAGTACACAATAAACTTGGCAGATGACAAGATTACAGCCCTCACATGTCAACTGGTATTGGGTGATCTGGTTCCCAGGAGCAACCCCAAAGAACTGTTGGAACAATTAAGTAAAGTACTGTGAAAAGAAAAATATCCCATTAAGGGGACTTTAATGAAGAAAAGAAAATGCCAGAGTCCCACATCGGGTAACTCAAGCTTAAGTGAGGAGTATATATATGCTATCTCATTATCTTGGCTTAAACGGCTTGGAGAGAGAGGAGGTCCCCATGCGCGCGCCTCCGCCGCCGTCCGGCTCGGCGTAAGCGTAGGCGTGAGCTTGGGCTTGGGCGAGAGCCTCCGGCTCAATAAGATTCTTTTTGGACCAAATTAAGTCCAATTTTTTGGTTTATTTCGAACAAAAAACAACATGCATTTTGTTTTAAAACGACAAGACGGGTCGAGTTTTTCCTCTCAGATATTTAAAGAGAAAAGAGAGAATCTTAAGGAATAAGTTTTCGAAACTCAACTTACTCGATCTCCGCAAGATTTTCGCCCATGTGCAGCAGTTGTTACGGAAAGTGGCTCTCGTCTTTCTCTTTAAATAAACTCGACCCGTCTTCTTCATTTCTTAAGTTTTTTTTTAAAAACAAAAACCAACAATCGAAATCCCTAAGCGTAAGTCTATTAGTTAGAGAGTGTTTTGTAGATTATTAGTTCGTAAGGGACGTTCACGGGTGAAGCGTGAATCATCTATCATGGTTGTATCCTGGGACTCTAATTCGTACATGTCCGTCTCACTATGGAGCGAATATTAAAATTTAAGGAAAGATATTTGTCTCAACTCCATGGTATATTTGTTGAAAACATTTTCGATTTGGTTTTCATTTCGTCTTTTTGAATCGTATATTTCCTTAACATCGCTTTATTTATATCGTTTATGTCAATTCGGTTTTCTGGCTTCTACAGTCTTAACTCTTAATCACTTCTATTATATCTAAGCTTTAATCGGATTGATCTTAATACCTTTTTATAAAACGATTTCAATGATTTATAAGACGTTTAGTTTATTGTTAAAACAGTGTTTGCGATTTGTTTTACGTATTTTCGCAAAACGTTTCTTGCTTATCCAAAAACAGTTTGCGTTTTTCTCTGTAGCTCTATGCTGAAGCGTTTTTTTGTTACATGAATCATGAAAACGTTATAAGAACGATTCGTTTCCACAATAGCTTTCTAAAGCGAGTTGTGAAGCAATCTACAAGTCTACACAAACGGTTTCTGCGAATGCTTTTTAGAAATAGGTTTCTAAAGCGAGCTTGCAAAAAGTTTTTCAGAATTATATCGATATGATTTGGTGGTTTATAACTCTTTAAGCGATCTACTAAAAACACCAAAAATGATAATCGATTTAGAATATTATTTATTGATATAATATGTTATTTGTTGATTGGAGTCTAATTCGCTTTCATGTTTTCTCAACAGAAAAATGACGAATACTAACAGCACCCCCATTGACACCACCATTGATACGCAAACTCCACTCAACGTTGCTCAAACTGATGCAACCATGACAACAGCTGCAACAACGTCACTTACCCTTCCAGTGGGAAATGTTGCTGATGAAACCACGCGTCGTAGCCTATTCAGTGCTAGTCTCTATCAAACGGATCCTATTCAAGGAACCATAAGTGCTCCGGTTGCAGTTCCAAATCCTCCGACTATACCAAGTTTGTTCACTCAAGGATTAATGTCTGACAAGTTTGATGGCAAAGGCTTCAAAATATGACAAAAGAAGATGATGTTCTTCCTGACAACAATGAAGCTGGATAAATTCACCCATGAGGACAAGCCCCTTGTCCCTTACGGGATTGATGATGTGTACACTCTTGCAAGTGTTGACAGTTGGTTGCATTCCAAATTCATCTGCAAATGATACATTTTGGGTCGCCTTATTGACCCATCGTACCAAGTCTACTGTGAGATCCCCACGTCGAAAGAGCTAGGAAGATCACTGGACAAGAAGTACAGATGTGAGGATGCTGGCTGCCAGAAGTATGTGGTTGCAAAATTCCATGACTTCAAAATGGTGGATTCAAAACCCATCATGGATCAGGTGGAAGCGTTTCAGCTCATTTGCCTTGAAATTGCTGCTGAAAGAAGGTCCATCTGTGAGACAATCACAACTCTCAGCTTCATCCAAAAGCTTCCTCCAAGCTATTTAGAATTCAAGAACTACTTTAAGCACAAAAAGAAGAAGATGGGACTCGAAGATGTCATTCAGAGACTTCAAATGGAAGCTAGGAACCAAAATGATGACAAGTTGCTCCAAGCTAAAGAGCATAGTGTCAACATGGCTGAAATTAAAGGTAAAGGAAAGGAAATTGCTCGCTCTCCTCCCAAGCCTTCCAAAATAGATGCAATTTGGAAGACCTCTGGTCCAAACTTCAAGAAGAAAGGCATTGAGATCAATGCAAATATGGAGAAATTTAAGGGAAAATGTCAATACTGCCACAAAGTTGGTCACATGACTGCTGAGTGTCGCATCAAGATCAGAGATGAGAAGGCTCAGGCGAATCTCACTGAAGAAGATCTCGTTGTAGTGGTGACTGAAGTCAACATGGTTGAAAGCAACAACCCTAAGGAATGGTGGTATGACACTGGTGCCACCACCCACATTTGCATTGATATGGTGATGTTCAGCACCTATCAGAAAAGCAAGACTCATGAGAAGCTATTCATGGGAAACACTATAGTCTCCAAGATTGAAGGTCACGGAAAGGTGGTTCTGAAGATGACATCTAGACGTGAAGTCACTCTGCAGAATGTCAAACATGTGCCTGACATGAGGAAGAACCTGGTCTCAGGAACCTTGCTCAGCAAGAATGAATTCCCCACAACCCTTGAGGCAGACAAGCTCGTGATTAGAAAGAATGGGATGTATTTGGGAAAAGGGTATGTTAAGGATGGATTAGTCAAAATGAATGTAATGACAGTCACTCCGAAAGTTGTAGCTCGAAAAATTCAATGAATAAGAAAGAGTCATTTGCTTATTTGGTTGAGTCTTTTAATATATGGCATGAAAGATTAGGCCATGTAAACTACAAATTGATACAAAGATTAATGAATCAAAATTTTATCCCAAAATGCAAAACAAGTAAACAAAAATGTGAAGTATGCGTACATGCTAAGCTCACAAAAACGCCCTCACCTCGTGTTAAAAGAACTAACAAACCTCTAGATTTAATTCACACAGATTTATGCGACTTAAAATACATACAAACTAGAGGTGTAAAAAGTAATTTGTGACCTTCATAGACGACTGCACAAAATATTGTTATGTATATTTATTACATAGCAAAGATGAAACCTTAGAAAAATTCAAATAATTTAAACTTGAGGTAGAAAATTAGCTTAAAACAACTATTAAAATAGTTAGAAGCGACAGAGGAAGCGACTATGATGGTCCATTTAATGTATTTTGTAAACAAACATGGAATAATTCATCAAACTACAGCTCCTTATTCATCATAATCTAATGGTTGCTAAATGCAAAAATCGAACCTTAAAAGAGATGATGAATGCAATGTTGCAGGAATCTGGGTTACCCAAGAACATGTGGGGGGGGGGAAGCGTTTCTTACCACTAATTATATCCTCAACAGAATTCTGCACAAAGTAACTAGCAAAACTCCATATGAACTATGGAAAGGTAATTTACCATCGTATAAATACCTCAAAGTGTGAGGGTGCTTGGCAAAAGTTGCGGTACCGCCACCAAAGAAGGTCACTATTGGATATAAAACAGTGAATTGCATCTTCATCGGGTATGCATATAATAGTACTGCCTATCGGTTTCTGGTACGTAAATCTGAAATATCAGATATTCATGAAAATACAGTAATGAAATCAAGAAATGCATCTTTCTTCGAAGACATTTTCCCATGTAAGGAAAAACAAGGTTCAAAACGAACTCGAGAAGAAAGACACGACAACAATGTTTCACAAATTGAGACAAATGTCGACATTTCTATAAATGATATTTCAGAAAATGAAAAAGATGAACTTAGAAGGAGTAAAAAAACTCGAAAGGAAAAAATATTTTGGTGAAGATTTCTTAATGACATTTTTTAATAGAAAATGATCCAAAAACTTTGGCAGAAGCCATGACTTCACCAGACGCTCCATTTTGGAACGAAGCTGTCAGAAGTGAATTCGACTCTATCATGCAGAATTATACATGGTATATAACGGATTTACCACCTGGCTGCAAAGCATTAGGGAATATATGGATAATGAAACGAAAATTAAACCCTGATAGAACACTTAGTTTACACAAAGCTAGGCTTGTAGTTCACACAAAGCTAGGCTTGTAGTTCAAGGATTTTGAAAAAAGAAGGCCTTGACTATTTTGACACATATTCTCTAGTAACGAGAATAACCTCAATAAGGCTGATGATAACAATCACATCTTTAAGAGACCTAAAAATCCATCAAATGGATGTAAAAACCGCATTTTTTGGTTATTTAGAAAAGGAAATTTACATAAAACAACCTGAGGGTTTTGTTATTCCTGGACAGGAAAACAAAGTATGTCGACTTGTAAAGTCACTTTATGGGTTTAAACAAGCTCCTAAACAATGACATGAAAAATTTGACAATGTAATGATGTCAAATGATTTCAATATTAACGAATGTGATAAATGCATATACTACAAAACTACAAAAACATGCTCAAAGAAAATATAGAGATGAAAGATATGGGAATAGCATATGCTATTCTCGGGGTTAAAGTCACAAGAAATTCAAATGGAATTATCTTAACCCAAATGTTAGATCCGCAAAAAAATATTAGAGAGATTTAAAAACTACTCTAATAGTAAGGCAAAAACTCCGTTAGATCCCCAAATGCACTTGACAAAGAATTCAGGTGAAGCGGTTTCACAAAACGAGTATGTACGAGTAATTGGAAGTCTCATGTACTTGACCAATTGTACTAGACCAGATCTAGCGCATGCAGTAAACGTACTTAGTCAATATACGAGTAGTCCAGGTCATACACACTGGAAAAGTATAATGAGAGTACTCAATTACTTACGCTACACTAAAGATTTTGGGCTTCACTATAGTAAAGAACCATCAGTTTTAGAAGGATACAGTGACGCTAACTGGATATCAAATTTTAAAAACTCAAAATCCACAAGTGGATACGTCTTTACATTAGGAGGTGCTGCGATATCATGGAAATCTACTAAACAAACAGTGTTAGCCAGATCAACCATGGAATCTGAGTTTATAGCTTTAGACAAAGCAGCAGAAGAAGCTGAATGGCTTAGAAATTTTTGGGAAGATATTCCCATGTGCGAAAAACCTGTAGCAGCTATACGAATACATTGTGATAGTCAATCAGCTATAACTCGGGCTCAGAATAATCTCTACAATGGTAAATTTCGTCACATTAGATGGCGACATAAAACCATTAGACAATTTATCTCAAATGGTGTAATCATATTAGACTACATCAAATCGGCTGACAACCTAGCGAATCCATTCACTAAAGGTTTGCCACGAGAAATTGTTGCTAAATCATCAAAAGGAATGTGTTTAAAGCCTATTAGAAATGAAGATGTTTGGTTGCAACCCTATCTATCATGAATGGGGATCCCAAGACGTAGGTTCAAAGGGAAAACAAAATCAAACATAATCTAACCAAAGCACTAGAGACAAAGTAGTCTCTTCTCAGCTTCTAAGAAGATAATAGTGCTAAGATATGTGAGAAGGATAAGCATAAGCTTTGAATGATTCCATAGCTTCTAAAGTGGAGTATTACTCAATACTTTTCATGGTCAATCACCTAATGAGTGTGGAATGAGGCCGTTTCTAGGAGAATGAATGTCAGACTATATTCTCTACGGTCACTCATGAAAACCAGTTATAGTTCAGGGCCACAATGAACACAATAGATAACTAAGTTCTATGAGAAAATGAAGCTGCGTTATGCATGTTGTCTCGGTCTACATAAAACACCGGTTGGTTCAAGACATCATTTTCACCTTCTGGTAAAGTAAACCCGACAAATATTAACTATGAGTGTTTCAAGGCTTAAAAATGCCACCAACTCAAACACAATGAATTTTTCGAAAACACTCTCGATAAGTCTGTTTGTCTGTCTAGTCATTAGTATAAGTCTAGTCAGTAAGTCTATAATTTTTTTAGAGTCTATCGAGTCTGCATTTAGTCTGCATATGTTTAGAGTCATTTCTATTGACGTGGGGGATTGTTGGATCAATTAAGTAAAGCCCATGGCTTTATAGGATAATTGCAAATTGTGAAAAGAAATAACCCATTAAGGGGACTTTAATGAAGAAAAGAAAATGCTAGAGTCCCACATCGAGTAACTCAAGCTTAAGTGAGGAGTATATATATGCTATCTCATTATCTTGGCTTAATGGCTAGGGGAAAGAGGAGCCCCCCACGATCGCGCCGCCGCCGCCGTTCGGCTCGGCGTGGGCTTGGGCTTGGGCTTGGGTCTTGGGTCTTGGGTCTTGGATCTTGGGTCTTGGTCCCAGCCCAATAAGATTCTTTTTAGACCAAATTAAGCCCAATGTTTTTGGCCCATTTTGAACAAAAAAGACAACATGCATTTCGTTTTAAAACGACAAGCAATTTGTCTAACAAATAAAAAACGCCACGCAGTTTTTCCTCTCAGATATTTAAACGAGAAAAGAGAGAATCTTGAGGAATAAGTATTCGAAACTCAACTTCCTCAATCTCCGCAAGATTTTCGCCCACGTGCAGTAGTTGTTACGGGGAGTGGCTCTCGTCTTTCTCTTTAAATAAACCGACTCATCTTCTTCATTTCTTAAGTTTTTTTCAAAACAAAAACCAGCAATCGAAATTCCTAAGCGTAAGTATATTAGTTAAAGAGTGTTTCTAGATTATTAGTTCTTTAGGGACGTTCACGGGTGAAGCGTGAATCTTCTATCATGGTTGTATCCTAGGACTCTAATTCGTACATGTCTGTCTCACTACAGAGCGAATATTAAGAGTTAAGGAAAAAGATTTGTCTCGACTCCATGGTCTATTTGTTGAAAACGTTTTCGATTCGGTTTTCATTTCGTGTTTTTGAATCGTATATTTTCTTAACATCGCTTTATTTATATCGTTTATGTCAATTCGATTTTCCAGTTTCTATAAGTACTCTGTCCTCGCATGGATAGCCATACATCAAAGGTTAGTATATTTATTTTTCTCTAGAAAATATTAAGGTTGAATTAATTTAAATCTATAATATGGTCTTGGGTAGATTTCATAATAGAAATCATAAAAGTTAATCTTACAAGTCTGATCGTTTTGCTACAGGCGTTTCACATCCAAAAATGGAGCCCACAAACGGATGCTCACTGTGTCTAGGGCTCGGGCCATATGGAAACTCGAGAACACCTCTTTTCAGTTGTTCTTATACTCAGCAGATTTAAAAGGGTTTAACAGTGAAGCTGTTTGGCTCTCACTATACAGAGGACTGGTTTTGCATTCTAAACCTGTTGGCAGAAACTGGAAGAAATACGTCTCACATGTTTCTTCTCAGATACGCTTTTCAGAGCTCAATCCACTCCATATGGCAAGAACGGAATGGGAGGAAACATGGAGATATGCTATCCTCTTTACTAAAATTCATCGACAAAGGGGTGAGTAATCGCATATCCTCTTTGTGCATGGGAGAGAGTCGAAGGTTTACCAGAGCTTTAACGGTCTGGTTTGATACCAGGAGCCAGTGAGGGTTTAAGTTGGTTTTCTCAAACTCAATTTATTCTCACAAACTCTAAAATAGAGCATACATGCCGTAATTTTTTTTATTTGAATAAATTTAACACTTTTCCAAAAAAGGTAAATTTAAAGTTGAGAGACTTCATAAAGTGTGCCAAACAATTAACACTAACAAAACTTCTTAAGTAGTCTTCATAAACATAAGATAAATTTAGGGTTATGGGACGTCCCGAATCAATTTCTTTTAACTTTAATTCAGACAAATTAAAATTAAATCAATAAATTTTTAACCAAACCATAATTTAAAATACATGAAGTCTTGATACAAGGAAGATTCTTTTATACTGCAAGTTATCAGTGCTCCAAAGGTGATAATAACTTGCAAATCACAACAACGATGTCGCATAATAATAATCTTCTGCTCCATGCATTTTCTATGAACTTCACTGCTTCTCTTAGATCTTGTCTCCTAGACTATTTCCACTGAGGTTAAAATCGCAGCTGATATTCTAGAATAAGGAAATAAGTGAAAAAGGTTAAAATTTTAAAGAGAAAACATATTTGATTTTGACTGGAGAAAAATTTGAAATTTTTACCCATCGGTGGATAGAAAAAGCAAGGCGATTTTGAAAATTTGGTGATGAAATTAAATGATCTAAATTATTTTGGTAGGTTGAAAAAATATAATTTGAGAAAACATGATTTGATATTTTGTAAAGAACACAAACGTGGCTAAAGAGGGATGTATTCGTTACAAGTTTGAGATGATTTGTATTAAAATTATAATTCTTTGTTATTCAAACATGAAATTTAAAGTTTTTTTAAAACTATTATTGAAATTTTTATTTAATAAAGTACTTTAAAATTTATTGTTATTTAATAATTTATTAGTTGTGAATTCTTTTAATGAAATTTCAAATTTATTGATTTATCAAAAATAATGTTATTTACATATCAACCTACTATGTAAGAACTCTCTAATTCGTAGAATGAAAAAAAAACAACTAACCCGTAATTTGTAACCATCGTCTAAGTAACCCACCCAGTTTATGCTCTAGTTTGTACTTTAAAGAACAAATCCTACTCCTCATGGCCTTATCGATGAATCTGCGCATTTGATCTGTTGATGTCCTACTTCTCTGGTGACGCCTAGTATTCCTCTCCCTCCATATGTGGTAAACTATCGTCTAAAATAATAACCTTGCTAGACAAGGATCCACTCCCTTATTCTCTATAAATGCTGCAACGTCCACTGGCAATCCGGGTTTATAATGTTACCTACAAGTTTTCGAGCAAGACTCTCCCAAACCGTGTTGGAGAAGGGACAAGCAAAGAAAAGGTGATCTCTTATTTCATCCTTTTTGTGGGAACCAAAATTCTCAGTGTTGATTTCCACAAAATAAGGAAAGTCAAGAAAACCATAATTTTCCCAGAGGTCCGGATTCTCTGCGAGAGCCAACGACAAGTAACCAAATAAAAACGGAAAATATGTAAAGAATATAAAGCGAGTATAGAAAAAGTACATATTTATTTTGAATTTGCGTATGAGCGTTCCATAGACAAAAGCATACATGAAATTGTTTGGAAACGGGTTTACAAAGGGAATCGCATGACACAGTCACTAAACCTAACTAAATTTGCTAGCATAACCACCCATGTCGAAAAAACCTATGTGAGCAGCAACTTGCTTAGCAATAGATGAAAAAGACGAAAAATGTTTAAAAGCTTTCGTACTGGGCCTTATGAAAGGCTGCATACGTACCTCTTCCGAAGATCAAGCCGAACGTAGTTCAATTGAAAGAGCGGAACAAGAGATCGAACTGCCTAGGCCAGTTCGTCTAGTAATCAAGTGCCAGACATAGAAACCGAACTTGTCGAGAATAAAGCCTAGGGTTTCTAAGTGCAGAGAGTTCTCAGAATCTAAAGAACCGTCCCCTGCACCTCTCGCCTTAGCATTCCTTATATACTCCTCCTAGGTCGGTTTGCACTTTCCTTTTCTGCCTGCGGGTTGAGTTTATCGCGTCGCGGAAATATTCCATTTTTCTTCGATATTCATGATTATCCCTTGAAACTTCACATTTATCTTCAAACTTCACATTTATCTTCTTCCACGAATAATAGATAGTCAGTCATAATATCCTTGGGCTCGATCTCGTCTAAAATTGTAAGTGGGCTTTTAGCCGCGTTTTAGACCTTTTCGAGCCGTTTTCGACTTAAATATTTTTACGATTTCTTTGAAAATAACAACTTTAGTACAACGTCAGTTTTATAAAATATTTCAAATAACTCGTACAGTTGAGGCAATTTGGTGTTAAGTCAACCGTTGCCGTTTTATACGATCAATTTCAACTTATACGAGAAAACAAGTCTTTGCGGTTTTTATCTTTAGGTTCCAACGCTAATTCCAATCGAGACGAAACAAGAGAGAGTTTAGTCAAGGACCAAAAGGGGTAAATCTGGTCGCCTAATGGTGATTTTGATGTGGTTTGTAACACCCCGCTCCCCCGGGTCTGATCCGGGGTTAAGAGCATGGAATTATGAACACGGGTCTACTCATTTTAGACCACCCAACGTGTCCGTTACCGGGCCCAGGAGTCATCGGACGCATATCCTTCGATCAAATACCAACCCAACCATATCCACATACTACTACTTACAGTCCTGCGCATAGGGAAATGGAAAGGAGGGTATGAGTAATTGGGTTACTCAGTGAAGTGGCTCTAGACCAGTCCCTCCGCATGAAACTCTATACTACTTAATACGAAGCGAGAGCTGGCTAGCCACTACAATCAATCATTCAAATGCATCATTCGTTATCACACAACATCATTTCCATACTTTTCTATCAACCTAGTGATCACTCAATACAATGAACTCAGTCACTGCCACAACATAGATTCGACTCGACTCGATTCACACAAACAACTTGACTCGACACCAATCATCCTAGAAGTAAGGACCTATGGCCGTGCAAGGATGTCCTCCCACTTGTCGGCGGTTCCTGGGTGGTCTTACATGAACCAACGCCCCCGGCTTTCTAAATGGTCACCTGAGTCACAGCACGTTGGCCCCTTTCGACACTGTCTGCCCCTCGGTCCTAGTAACCATAATTATGCCACGACTCGGCATTGACTTGATCTTAAAGGCGCCTATCGATCCCGTTCGCTCACGGTCACCGTCCATTCACGACCCTTCAATCCCGTTCGTTCACGGTCACCGTCCTTTCACGGCCCTTTCTTATTTATATCCAGCCATCACGCGGTCACCAAATTTACACGGCCTTTCACCCTAGTTGGACTCTAGACGCCACTCGTTATCGGTGTCTCAAAGAGGACTACAAACATGTTCATTGACTCGTTCTTATTTCACATTCCTTATTTCTATCCCATCGTTGAGCGGTCACCGAATTTACACTGCCTTTCAACACATATCTCATTACTCATCATCATTCTCATTCACAGTTCTCATTTCTCATTTCCTTGTAAAGCACGTGATAATTGAAGGTTGGTGAAGGACGGTGGCAAGAATGCACAAGTCAAAAATGTTGGCTCCAATAATGTCAACAAAAGAGTGCACGAGTCAAATTTGCTGGCTCATTTTTCAAAGATTGTGAGCCATCTACCACCCTCATGATCTCCTATAAATACCATGCTTATGGTGAGGAGAAGAACCATCCCAAAACAAAAGAGAGAGAGCAAGAGAAGAAGAAAGAAGTTTGTAAGAGAGAAAAAAAAAACTTTTTTTTCTTTAAGAAATTAAGAGTAATTTCTTGAGTGTATTTGGGATCGGGGTGTGTTGAGAGCCTTGTAAAATTTCCCGGTGATAATAAAAGGATCGGTAGCAGGTCCCGGAGACGTAGGCACGATTGGCCGAACTCCGTTAACAATTTTGGTGTGTCTCTTCCCGCTCCCGAAAATTCTGATTTCCCGCAAAAATTTGACCCGTATTTCCTAACAACTGGTATCAGAGCTTGAGTTACGGTGATCGGTCAAAAATTTGTCGGGTTACTATTCAAGTGAATAGTGATTTCGTGAATAGTGAATTTTGTCGGTAACATCGGTTCATCGACGGAGGTGTTTTAAACACGGTGGTTTCAGAAACGATGGGAGGCGAAGATGGTTCGGCACACGGTATCGGGAAATTTGATGGTACAGACTATGCATTTTGGAGAATGCAAATTGAAGATTATCTGTACGGACGGAAGCTTCATCAACCACTGAGCAAGAAGCCTGAGAAGATGGATCAGGCTGAGTGGGAGCTCCTTGACAGACAAGTTCTGGGTGTTATAAGGCTAACACTGTCGAAGAACGTTGCTCACAACGTTGCGAAGGAGAAGACCACTGAAGGGCTCATGAAAGTTCTCTCTGATATGTATGAGAAACCTTCGGCAAATAATAAGGTATTTCTCATGAAGAAGCTCTTTCATTTGAAGATGGAAGAAGGTGGCCTGGTTGCCGCACATGTGAACGAGTTCAACACGATTGTCAACCAACTGTCATCCGTTGAAATCGAGTTTGATGATGAAGTGCGCGCATTGATCCTGTTGGCATCTCTGCCAAATAGTTGGGAGCCGATGAGGGCAGCGGTTAGTAATTCTGTCGGTACTCAGAAACTTAAATTTAATGATGTTAGAGATCATATCCTTGCTGAGGAAGTTCGAAGGATAGACTCTGGGGAGACATCAACGAGCTCTGCTTTCAACGTGGAAAACAGAGGACAAAACCTAGACAGAAGTAACCGGAGTAAAGGCAGATCAAAGTCAAGGAATGGATGGGGTCAGTCCAAATTCAGACAGCCTCCGGAGTGCTGGAATTGTGGAAAGACAGGCCACATTAAGAAGAATTGCCGGGCACCACCTAAGAAGGAAGACAACAAGGGAGGCGGAGCAATGCAGTGACACGTGAGATTGCTGATGCATTGGTAGTGTCCGTTGATTCCCCGAGGAAAAGTGAAGCTCGTGATGCAGCTGCAAATACCACCAAGGCGTCAATCTCCTACGTTGATAGCCCTATTGATTCATGGGTTCTTGACTCAGGAGCGTCATTCCACACGAGGCCGCACCATAACATTATGGAGAATTATGTTTCGGGAAATTACGGAAAGGTATATCTTGCTGATGGATTACCTTTGGACATAGTTGGTATTGGAGATATCAACTTGAAGATGTCAGATGGACGTGTGTGGAAGATTACAAAGGTTAGACATGTGCCAAAGTTGATGCGAAATCTGATCTCAGTAGGTCAACTTGATGATACGGGGCACGATGTCAATTTTGGTGGTGGAGCCTGGAGAGTCAGGAAAGGTTCCATGGTGGTTGCAAGAGGTCATAAAAGAGGCACTCTCTATATGACGACGAGTTATCAAGACACTGTTGCTGTTGTCGAGAATGCCAAACAAACGAAGTTGTGGCATTGTAGGTTGGGGCACATGAGTGAGAAAGGGATGAAACTCATGGTGGAAAATGGTGCTCTTCCGGATCTGAAGACGGTGGCTCATCAGATGTGTGAAAGCTGCATCCTTGGGAAACAGAAACGAGTTAGTTTCTCTAAAGGAGGAAGAGAGCCAAAATCTGAGAAGTTAGAGCTGGTGCACACTGATGTGTGGGGACCCGCTCCTGTTGCATCGCTGGGAGGTTCGTACTACTATGTGACCTTTATTGATGACTCCACAAGGAAGGTGTGGGTTTACTTCATGAAGAACAAGTATGAAGTGTTCTCGGTTTTCAAGAGATGGAAAGCCATGGTTGAGATTGAGACGAATCTCAAGTTGAAGTGTTTAAGGTCTGATAATGGTGGAGAGTATATCAGCGAGGAGTTCAAGAGATATTGCGCTGATGGTGGGATCAAGATGGAGAAGACTATTCCGGGAACGCCTCAACAGAATGGAATAGCTGAAAGGATAAACCGAACCTTGAATGAGCGTGCAAGGAGCATGAGATTGCACTGTGGATTGCCTAAGACGTTTTGGGCAGATGCAATCAATACTGCAGCCTTCTTAATCAACAGAGGACCGTCTGTGCCATTGGGATTCAAGATCCCTGAAGAAGTTTGGAGTGGAAAGAAAGTAAACCTTTCTTATCTAAAGGTGTTTGGATGCTTAACTTATGTTCACATTGACGATGCTGCAAGAAGTAAACTTGACTCGAAGTCTAAGAAGTGTTACTTCATCGGTTATGGTGACACGGAGTTTGGTTACCGGTTTTGGGATGATGAAAATCGGAAGATCATCCGCAGCAAGAATGTTGTGTTCAACGAAGAAGCGTTGTACAAGGATAAGCTAAGAGAAGGCTCGGAGAGGAAAGAGCCTGGAGCTGTTGACTTAGATGATATCTGACACCAGGGTTGCCACAGGATACCCCAACAGCAGAAGAAGAAATCTCTCAAGACGAGAGTGGTGAGGCTAAAGAGAGTGATGATTCTGAAGTGGTCCCATATACACCTATCACGGAGTTACGACGGTCAAGTAGAGTCATCAGAAAGCCTGTAAGATTTTCTCCATCGCTCAACTACATTCTGCTCACAGACAGAGGAGAGCCTGAATGTTATGAAGAGGCTATGCAAGTGGATGAGTCGATCAAGTGGGAGCTTGCAATGAACGACGAGATGGACTCATTGTTATCCAATCACACGTGGGAGTTAGCAGTTTTGCCTAAGGGGAAAAAGGCACTGCATAACAAGTGGGTCTACCGAATAAAAGAAGAACCTGATGGGAGTAAGCGCTATAAAGCGAGGCTTGTTGTGAAGGGATTCCAACAAAAAGAAGGCGTTGACTACACTGAAATCTTCTCCCCTGTAGTCAAGATGGTGACCATCAGAACGGTTCTTGGGCTGGTAGCACAAGAAGATCTGCATCTTCAGCAGATGGATGTGAAGACGGCATTTCTTCACGGTGATTTGGATGAGGAAATTTATATGAAGCAACCCGAAGGCTTTGAAGTTAAAGGGAAAGAAAGCCTTGTTTGCAAGCTGAAAAGGAGTTTGTACGGCTTGAAACAAGCTCCAAGACAGTGGTATAAGCGGTTTGACAGCTTTATTAAAGGCGTTGGTTTCTTGAGGTGTGAAGCTGACCACTGTTGTTACTTCAAGAAGGTTCAAGAGTCCTACTTGATATTGCTCCTATATGTGGATGACATGCTGATAGTAGGAGCAGACTTGCATGAGATCAATAGCTTGAAGACGAAACTCTCGGAAGAGTTTGCGATGAAAGACCTTGGAGAAGCAAGGCAGATTCTAGGAATGAGAATCACTAGAAGCAAAGAGGGTCTCAAGCTATCACAAGAGGAGTATGTGAAGAAAGTCCTCAAGAGGTTTAATATGGATGACGCGAAGCCAGTCAGTACTCCTCTGGCGAATCATTTTCGGTTATCCAGAGAACAGTCTCCAAAGACGGAAGACGAGATGGAATATATGGATAAGGTTCCATATGCTTCTGCTATAGGCAGCCTAATGTACGCGATGATATGTACAAGGCCAGACATTGCACATGCAGTGGGAGTCGTCAGCAGATTTATGAGCAATCCAGGAAAGGAACATTGGGAAGCCGTGAAGTGGATTTTCAGATATCTGAAAGGGAATCCAAGTCTGTCGCTAAGTTTCACGAAGTCCGAGATGGGATTGCAGGGATATGTTGATGCTGACAACGGAGGCGACATTGACAGCACGAAGAGCACAACCGGATATGTCTACACTTTTGGTGGTACTGCAATTTGTTGGGTTTCAAAGTTGCAGAAAATTGTATCTCTATCAAGCTGTGAAGCTGAATATGTTGCGGTAACGGAGGCAACAAAAGAGATGATATGGTTACAGTCTTTTCTACAAGAGCTAGACCATGACCAAGGAAAAAGTGTTTTGTACTGTGATAGTAAGAGTGCCATCGATTTGGCAAAGAATCCGGTTTACCACGCTCGGACGAAGCACATACATCGGAGATATCATTTCATCAGATCAGCGTTAGAAGATGAAGTGTTGGTGCTTGAGAAGATCCCAGGAAGTAAGAATCCGGCAGACATGCTGACGAAGGTCGTGCCGTGTGAGAAGCTGAGGTTGTGTGAAACCTCAGTTGGCTTATTGGAGTAACAAGCTGAGAAGACCTGCTACATTGATCAAGGTGTGAAGACAGATTGAAATCAGTCTTCAAGTGGGAGATTGTAAAGCACGTGATAATTGAAGGTTGGTGAAGGACGGTGGCAAGAATGCACAAGTCAAAAATGTTGGCTCCAATAATGTCAACAAAAGAGTGCACGAGTCAAATTTGCTGGCTCATTTTTTCAAAGATTGTGAGCCATCTACCACCCTCATGATCTCCTATAAATACTATGCTTATGGTGAGGAGAAGAACCATCCCAAAACAAAAGAGAGAGAGCAAGAGAAGAAGAAAGAAGTTTGTAAGAGAAAAAAAAAAACTTTTTTTCTTTAAGAAATTAAGAGTAATTTCTTGAGTGTATTTGGGATCGGGGTGTGTTGAGAGCCTTGTAAAATTTCCCGGTGATAATAAAAGGATCGGTAGCAGGTCCCGGAGACGTAGGCACGATTGGCCGAACTCCGTTAACAATTTTGTGTGTCTCTTCCCGCTCCCGAAAAATTCTGATTTTCCGCAAGGAAATTTGACCCGTATTTCCTAACATTCCTTTCTCATTAACATTTCTCATTCTCATTCTCATTAATTCTAACTTGACCTTAAAAAGTTCATTAGACGCCACCCATTCTCGGTGTCACACACATACTTCACTTTACATTCATACAAACATACATACATAAAGGATACCAATTGTAATCCCTTGTACCACTTTCATTCATCACATCACTATTAACCTAGGCGTGCACTTCTTTCTAGCAACCTAGCTCCATCATATGGTTATCTAATTAAATGTATTTTTAATGGTCATAGCTCCAGATTTCCAATATGAAATGATGTCACGTGTGTGTTTAGTCTTTGCCTCATTCGAAAGTCACGAATCTGTTTCTTGGTTGGTGGCTCTGGATCAATAAACTTTCTTTTAATTTTACTATATGTTGAAAATCGAGAGATTGTTTTATGAAATTTTGTGTGGTTGATGCAGACCATATGCGAATCGGCAAGATATTTATGCTCAATAATGGAGAGTGAATCACACGATGGATTCATTAGTAGATTGGAATCATACATTTTATTTTCTGGACGTTAAGTCAAAGTAATATCATGTTTGTCGGAAAAGCGTTCACACGAAACATATTCAAAAACTGAAGATGATGACATAAATAGACTTTATTCATCAACATGATGCTGATCTAGTTGCAGGCAAATTTTGGATTGCTAAATAACTTGGATCCACATAAAATTTAATACACTCATATCATGTGGGTATGCATATATTGATTTAATGCATAAGGCTCATTATATACCTGGAGAAGAGGGTCCATCTGTATATTGCATTTTCCTTGAAAATTAGTCTGCATCTTTTCATAAGTTCGGGATATTCGAGTTAATAAAAAATATATTTCAAAAAATTAGTTACACAAAGGAAAAGAAAAAGGAAATGATAGTAGTTTCACATGACAAGCTCAGTATATCAGAGAATAAAAAAGTATTGTATACAATGTCTTTAAGAAATACAGGTGTACGAGAGCGATGGCAGCGACGGAAAGGATTGTCGAGATCCTTGATGATTGAGCTTCCCAATGGAATCTGATAATCTTCTAGTTGTCCTTTGGTGAGCAATCTCCCTTTCTGCTACTGTTGTTTTTCTGTTCGACGGAATCTGATCGAGTCTGCTCTGTTTTGGTGGAGATCTGTCTGAGGTTTGGTGTGGCTGTGATTGGGATTGGATCTTATATCACCCTGGTTTTGAGAGATCTTTGCTCTCTGCATTTCGATCGGAGAGTTCTTTGCTCCAATTGAGAGTTCTTTGATCCCTGTCATGGATTGATTCAGTGATTCATTTGGTGTTGTTATATCGGTTTAGGGATTCTGTTTTTGAGTGTTTTTTTTTCCATCTTTGCTATGGTGGATTGCAAAGGAAAAGGGATTTGGTATGGAGAGGAGGATGATGATGAGCCAATACTCTTGGAGGAGCAGGCTGATGAGGAACAAATCAACGAACACCGCCTCTCTCTTATTGGAAAGGTGCTTAATCCTTTTAAGCATAGTGTTCCCAAGCTGATTGACTATGTGCTTACTCAATGGAACATGGCTGATCGCATAACATCATTGGAGCTGGGGAATGGGAGGTTCTTGTTCAACTTTATAAACAAGGATGGTCTTAATGCTGTCCTGAAGATGGGTCCTTTCAATTACAACTTTTCGAACTTTGTTCTTGTAAGGTGGGAACCTGTGGTTGACGAAGACTATCCATGGTCAATTTCATTTTGGGTTGAGCCGATTGGTGTCTGACATGTGTGTTTGTATTGTTCTAGCAGGGTATAAATATCCTAAATAATTAACTATCAAATTAACCGTAGTCTTAACACACAGATAATACTTTTGCCAAAAGAGATAAGGTGTAGTACTTAGGGATCGAATCCACAAAGAGCAATGGCACACAAAAGATTTCTTATTTCTATAGATTAATCTAGGTGAATATATATATATATATATATTAGTGGCAAACAATCAATTAAGAAAATATTCATTACAAGAAGTAGAGATGCAAAATGGAAATATGCTAATAATGCAAATATTGAAATATTCTAATAAACTAACTAGATGCAAAATGGAAATATGCTAATAATGCAAATTTTGAAATATTCTAATAGACTAACTAGATGCAAATATGTGAGATCTAGGATGTCAAGCCTAATGAATTATAATGAATAGGAAGCACGAAATGTAAATATTCTATAACTCAAATATTAACTATTCTGACCCTTTTAACTCCAACTCTCGTATGCGAGCAAAAAAAACCATCGATCGATGGCTAAGGCATGACGGCGATCGACGGCTACGGCCTGATGCCGATCGACGGTGAAATCAGAAGGAAGTGTCAACAAGATTTGATAAGTCCACCAGACTTATTAGTCAGCTCTCGCATGCGCCTAATAGCCTAGTTCAATGGAGTCTATTCTGGCACATAACCTACTCTCATAGTCGTCCATGTCCTTTTTCGAGACCCTATTTAGCTACTCTAGAATGCAAGCATTAAGCACAACTCAATTGATGAATATTAACTTAACCTAGCAATCCTACTTTTGGGCTAATCCATGATTGCAATCATTCAACTCTAAATCTAGTTGATAACTACTCAAACATAATTAAAAAAAAGAACAATAGTCTGAATATAATGCATAAATAAAAATACTAGGGTTCCAGTACAAATATCCCTAAGGAGTTATGAATCTTCTCCCCTAAAAACCTAGAACTATAAAGCTTTGTAAGTGTGTACTCTAGCCTCTCTTGCACACTCTCTGCATGCTCTTAATACATAAAGCATAAATATAAAACTCTAAAACTTAGGTCAAAACTCGTCTAGGGCATCTTCGTTCTTTTGTCTCTAACTTGAGCTTTTAAATCGGTTGTCTGCGAATTGGACGTCGATTGATGGCAAGTGTGCAGTATCGTTCGACCTTGGTCTTTTAACGTCGGTCAAATCCAAGGTTGTGTCGTCAATCGACGACGGTCTAGTACTTCGACTCCTCAAATCGTCAGCTAAAGATTCCTCTCCTCTAAATGATCCAAAAGCTCAAGTATCTCCATATATCTCCAAAACGTTCCTGGACTTGTAAATACTCCAAAACATAGCCCAAACACACATAAGAGACCCTAAATATAGTCTATAACCTGGCCTAAAACTGGTAATAAATAGGTTATATCAATTCCCCCAGACTTAACCTTTTGCTTGTCCTCAGACAAACTAAGGCTGGCAAAGAGGTTTTGAAAAGCGGAGACTCACATAATATCTAAGTATAACTGGCATCTTACTTTATTACAACAACATCATATCAAGTCAGTCACAGAGAAACTTTATATATCAAATCCTAGTATAGCAACCAAATCCAGTTTACCAACAACTTAGAAAATACTATCTGACTCACCACTTTACTAATTTCATTTCTTCGCATAAAATAAAAGTGTAGGCTTTACCTTGGAAGTATCGATCAAAGGACACATGGACTCTTACCTTTGCAAGTACCTGAACAACTAGGCACAAAGTCTTCTCTGATTCCTTTCTTTCCCCTTTTCTCTCTGAATATTTTTAGATCTCAAACTTAATGGACAATATTCTGATACAGTCCATCTTGCCATCTCATTTTCGGTTTTCTTCTTCTTCTTCTTCTTTTTCTTTTCTTTTCTTGTTTTTTTCTTTTGCTTTTTGGGTAAAGTTGTAGGCGGAGAGTGGGGTCATCGGTAATGTACCTACCCATCGCTTACAACAATGTATGATTCTTCCTCCGAATTAGAATAGTGAGGCCATCGGTAATGTACCTACCCCTCATCATCTCATGAAGTCATCTCAACCTTTTAGCTATTAGATAGATGCTGAATAGAAAGAGAGAAGGAAACCAAAGGTGCAATGACTTGTACCTACAGACTTACAGAAGGAATCCGATCCAGTGTATACCAAGCCCAAAGCAAGCAAATAATGTCAGGATTAGTGTTGGAAACCATGTGCCGATGAAACTCCTTATTGCCTCATCTCCTCTGGTTTTCTCATTCCTTGTAACTTCTCTGGCAAACTCTATTGAATGCATTCCCCCCTTGTAGTTTCTCAATACTGCGTTGTAGCATTCTAAATCTGGCAGCTGTAGTCTCTGATATATCCTCCGACTGTTGAGAAATATCTTCCTTCATCAGGCTCTGAGAAAAAGCAATCTCATCGAACCTATCTTTCTATTGTAATTCTGCTGCGGTCTTCTGCCTGTTGGCTTCAGTGTCGATCGATGGCATGATGTTGCCGTCGATCGATACCATTTCGTCTATCCCAATCGCATGTTGTCGCTGAAAAGTATCCAAATCTTGCTTTATCTCATCCATGCGTGCAGTCAAGCCGGTGAGGCAGTTGTCTATAGGATAATAGACATCATCCAGCCTCTTGTAGAAATCATCTAGTGACATCTCTTGAGCTCTGTAGATCTCATGCAAAATATCTTCAATCTCTGCTCTGCGGTATGTCCTATGATTCTTCATATACATAGCGATCTTTGCTTCATGATCTGGTAAGCATATGTACCTCTGCTCAAACAAATTAGCTCTCTCTAGAACTGCTTTGATGCTTTCAGCTTGCACATTCACTACTCCTCTGTCTGTAGCTCGTGCATTACCATTCTCATATCTGTAGATGCCGTACTCATCTTTCTTTTCCCAATGAAAACGTATGTTGCCCTCAGCATTAAAAGCTCTCGTACCTTGCTCGAAACGCCAGTCAATCGATGATGGTTTGATCCCATCGATCAATGGTGGAGAGTCGTAGGCATTGGAAGGACAAAATTTGTGTACCTCTGGAAAGGTTATGTCGATCGATGCACGATGGTTGATGTCGATCGATGGTTGCTTGAACATTAAGGATCATCTCGTTCTTCTACTCCTCAATGTCGATCGATGCTGGAAGATTCGCGTCGATCGATGGTTGTTGCTACTGTCCAAATAAAGTACTTGATCCATTAGCCATAATAAGGGCATCTGTTACATCCTCCTTAGTTAAATGTAGGATTCTCCCATAGAGAGCCCGTTCACGTCCCTCTAGGTGTCTGAAAATTCCAAACTCATCTGGTCTAAGATTACCAATATTTGTATCTTTTGCTTCAAGTTCATGCTCTAGTTCGCGTCTGTTGTCGTTCGATGGCCAGGAGTAGCCGGTAATCGATGCTCGATTATCCACTGTTGCGTTCATCACCCAACCAGCATCTTCTGATGCTAGGCCGCGATATTCAATCTTCTTTTCCTCTTTGTAATCTTAGTCGTATCCTTTGCATGCTGGACGTGTGTTGATCGATGGATAATGGTGACCGTCGATCGATTCTTGATAACCAGATTCTTGCATGAAAAGGTTTCTAGCTCCATTAGCCATGGCAGGTATATAGGCTATATCTTCCCTCGTGACATTTAGTAGTCTGCCATCCATGGCTCTTGCGTGACCGTCTGGATCTCTTATGATACCGAACTCATCTGGTTGTAGATAACCATATTCATTCTCGCGTTTGCAGCTGAATCTAGTTCGGATGCTGCATCTAGGTCGATATCGATCAATGTTGTAGGGTTACCGTCGATCGATGTCGAATTTCTGAGTCAATGGGAAATGTGATAAACATCAGCCTCTTCCATAGCAATACCATGATACTTGATTATCGCTTCTTCTCTTTAGTCTTTGTCGTACTCAAGGTAGGTTGTGTTGTAACCACCATCTGCGTGGTAGTTGTTGATTGGTTATGGAGTATGGTCGTTGATCGATATTGAAGGGTGGGTGTCGACCGATTGCTGAACTGCAAACGCGTCCATCGATTGTCTGGGCTGGGTGTTAATCAATGCTCCATCTTCTGATTCTTCATTGAAGTCGTAATCACATAAGCATGTGGCCACATGTTCTGCATCATTACACATTTTCGTGAGGGCACGTTTATTCTTACAAATTTCATAATAAACATTATGATCAATCAAGGAAAGGCACAACCTGTTTGTCTTCATGACGCAGATAGCTCCTACGGTGGCCATGAAAGCTCTTCCAAGTAACAAAGAAGAATTCCAATTATTCTGGATATCCATCACATGGAAGTCTATTGGGAGTAAGACATCTTGAATTTGCAGAGGTACATCTCTACAAATACCTTCTGAATCTACTCTGGAGAAATCCACAAAGATGAAAGGATCGCTGGAAGGCTCCACTCTCAGGTTCAACTTTTCCGCCATAGCTCTGGGTATGATGCTCACAGATGATCAAGTATCACAGAGGGCTTTGATCAGGCATGGCACCACAAATTTTCCAGTATCACTTTTCTTCTTTAGGTGATGCTTTGTTTTTCCCTGGGATGACCCTCGACAGTTTTATCAACCATCACAAGCTCTTGTGTACCCATCTTCTACTCTAGAGTTGTCATATTCGTGATCTTTGGCAAATGAACCCGTTTTGCTGCTGGGAACAGTCGATCGATTCTACGATCAATTCGTCAAACAATGTTCGAAGATTTTCCTGATTCTGCTAACTCCACAAGGACCGTCAATCAATTCTTAGTAACGAGTGTCGATTGATGACTGTGCGAACGGAAACCTCCTTCTTGTAGCCTTTCTCTCTTCACTTCCACCAAACATCATCATCAATCAATGCATTGCGGTGGTGCTTCTATCCAACTTCTATTTTCTCCTTGATATTTTGACCTGCAGCAATACACATATGACCGTCGAGGTCATGCAGGTCTCCATCCTCATCCCGAGTCAATATTAAAGTCGTAACCATCTGCACTCGTCTGCTTTTGTCGATCGATGCATGCAAGTTGCTGTCGATCGTTTCTATGTAATAAGTGTCGGTCGATGCCTGAGTTCTGATGTCGGTCGTTGCTGTTGTATAGAAGTGTCGGTCGACGCAGTATAGGTGCTATCGATAATTGCTTGTCATCTTTCTTTGTGGACCGTACGTTCGAGTTTGTCGGGGTCAAAGAATAGTAGTTCTTGTCCTTTATTGCTTCTGGTGTGTCTTTGCATGCACCTGAAAAAAAATTTAGTAACCTGAAAGTAGTAACAAACCTAGACTAAATCCTAGCTATTAAATCTAATGGCGATCAATACTCCTCGGCAACGGCGCCAAATTTGACACGCGTGTTTTTATTATTCTAGCAGGATATAAATATCCTAAACAATTAACTATCAAATTAACCCTAGTCTTAACACACAAATAATACTCTTGCCAAAAGAGATCAGGTGTAATACTTAAGGATCGAATCCACAGAGAGCAATGGCAAACAATAGATTTCTTATTTCTAACGATTAAGCTAGGTGAATATATATATTAGTGACAAACAATCAATAAGGAAATATTCATTATCAAGAAGTAGAGATGCAATATGTAAACATGCTAATAATGTAAATATGGAAATATTCTAATAAACTACCTAGATGCAAATGTAAATATACTAGATCTAGGGTTTCAAGTCTAATGGATTATAGGGAACAGGAAGCATGGAAATGTAAATATTCTAGAACTCAAATATTAAATATTCTGACCCTTTTAACTCCAATTCTCGTATGCGAGCAAAAGAAAAGACCATCGATCGACGAATAAGGCCTGATGTCGATCGACGGTGAAATCAGAAGGAAGTGTGAACGAGATTTGATAAGTCCACCAGACTTATTATACCAGCTCTCGCATGCGCCTAATAGCCTAGTTCAATGGAGTCTATTATGGCACATAACCTACTCTTGTAGTCGTCCATGTCCTACTTTTGAGATCCTAGCTAGCTACTCTAGAATGCAAGCATTAAGCACAACTCAATTGATGGATATTAACTTAACCTAGCAATCCTACTTTTGGGCTAAACCATGATTTGTATCATTCAACCCTAAATCTAGTTGATAACTACTCAAATATAATTAAAGAAAGAACAATAGTTTGAATATAATGTATAGATAAAATATTGGGGTTCCAATACAAATTTCCCTAAGGAGTTATGAATCTTCTCCCCTAAAATCTAGAACTATAAAGCTTTGTAAGTATGTACTATAGCCTCTCTTACACACTCTCTGCATGCTCTCAATACATAAAGCATAAATATAAAACCCTAAAACTTAGGTCAAAACTCGTCCAGGGCTCTTCGTCATTTGTCTCTAACTTGGGCTTTTAAATCGGCGGCCTGCGAATTGGACGTCTATCGATGGAAAGTGTTCAGCATCGACCGATTGGTCTTTTAACATCGGTCGACTCTAAGGTTGTGTCGTTGATCGACGACAGTTTTGTACTTCAGCTCCTCAAATGGTAAGCTACGAATTCCTCTTCTCTAAATGCTCCAAAAGCTCCAAAAGCTCCAAGTATCTCCATATATCTCCAAACAATTCCTGGACCTGTAAGTACTCCAAAACATAGCCTAGACACACATAATAGACCTTAAATAGAATCTATAACATAGCTTAAAACTGGTAGTAAATAGGCTATATCAGTGTCCCTCTCCATCTGGGAACATAAGGAAATTTGTGAAGTATTGGTGACAATCTTGGTGTGGTTCATGAGGTAGACGCTACTGTTGGTAAGATACATGTTGAGATAAACAGTAGAAGGCCTCTGAAATTAGCAAGAAAGCTTAAGTCAAAGGATGGGGAAATCACCATACAACTCAAGTATGACTCACTCTTTAAGCGCTGTTCTTATTGCCACTTAATGACACACGAGGTTAGGCACTATGAGAGAAAGGCGATGGAGGTAAAGGAGGAGAAACGCGTTGGGTCGAACATATCAGTTGCCAAACAAGAGCCATCTGCTCCAGTGGTGAAGAGGGGTGGTCATGTCATGAGGCAAGAAGGTCAAGAGGGGCGTTTGCAGGCTAGTAATCACCGAAGGGAGGGTGGCATTGTCGATAGATATGAATCCAGATATGGGAACCTTCGAGTTATGCAGATTTCTTATCATCACATAAGTGATATGGGCCAAACTAAGAATGGCTCTGAGAGGTTCAATCCGTACAGAAGGGATGGTGGGACACAAAGGAGTGTGTATAATCATTTAACATGACATGACCTAAAGTCAGTCCCTATGTGGCATTGGAAGCAAGGTGTTGTAATTTCTGAGCCGAAACAAAATTTAGAAAAGCTGAGTATGCCGAATCAGAGTGGTGAGAAGGCTTCTTCCTCTAATATGATCGAGTTTAATAATGGAGTTTTAAATCATTCTTCAGATGCCACAATCAAGCCGCTTATTCCCTTGAATGCGACCACAAATGTAACTTTCCGAGCTCCAACAAATTAATCTGGTTTTATGTTGGTCAGTCCGAAAAGGGTGATAATGATGGAGATGATGCTAAAATGGTGGAACAGAATGAGGTGATGAATATGGAGGAAGATGATCTCTTGACTGAAGAGTTTAAAACTTGTTACCCTATGGAGGAGGATAACGATGTTAATAGAGAAGACGGTAAGATGGAGTCCAATGATAAGGTATTGGTGGTGTTCGATGAAGGGGAGAAACAAGTTGCATTATCTAGTACGGCACAAATACCAAGAAGCGTTACTCGTGTGCTTTTCCCCACGAATCATCCAAAACGTGAGGTGCTACTGCGGCGAGCCTCTCTACGTTTTAATGGAGGTGTACCGGCTTTGCATCAGGAGATTCATCTGCAGGTTTGAACAAAAATAATTATAAAATGGCGTTAAGCAAGTTAAGAAAGGTTCAGTCGGTTCCAAAAACCCACAAGAACCTCATCTATGAAGACACTCAGTTGGAACTGTCGAGGGATAGGAAACAACTCCACAGTTTGACGCCTCACGAAGATGTGTTAGAAGCATCGCCCAAGACCCTTGTTCCTTTATGAGATGAAGAATAAGAAGCTTCTGTTGCAAGACATTCAGGCTGACCTAGGTTTTAACAAAATGTATAACATTGAGCCTCATGGCCAAAGCGGTGGTTTAGCTTTGTTTTTTTATGGATTATTTGCAAGTTTATTTTTATTTTCTAATAATCATATGATTGATGTATCTGCGTAAATTGATAGAATAAAATTTTATATGATATTTGTATATGGGGACCCTGTTCTAGAACATAAATAATTGTTTTGGGAGCGTCTTACGCGCTTCGCGACATTAAAAGATGGACCTTGGTTCATGATTGCTGAATTTAACGAAATTACTTGTCACAAGGAAAAAGAAGGAGGAAGGGTGTGTTCTGATAGCTCTTTCCTCCCATTCAAACATATGATAAGTGATTGTGGAACTTTGGAATTTCCTTACTCGGTAAGCCAACTCTCTTGGGTTTGAAAAAGAGGTGTGAACACAGCCAGATGTAGACTTGACCAAGCTTTAGCAAATGAAAAATGGCATGGAAAATTTCCTCATTCGTCTGTGAGGTATTTACGACTTTGGGAATCAGATCATCGTCCAGTCCTTGCAAACATACTATCTAGACCATTCAAAGCGAAGACAAATTTTAAATTTGAAAAGAGATGGTTAGATAGTGATGAAATAAGGAATGTGGTCCTAGAAGGATGGAATTCTCCTGAATTACCTTCAGATGAAAATATTATGACCCATATTGCTAGTTATCGTAAAGCTCTCAGTCAATGGAGGGAGGAGAATGACATGAATTCTTAGCAACAAGTGGAGGAGTTGAAGGAGAAGATAGAGGCCATGTACAATGATGATAATGTCTCTGCGAAAGACTTTTCAGGAGCACTGAAAGAATTATCTGACGCTCTTAAGGCCGAAGAATTTTTTTGAAAGCAAAAAAGTAGAGTCATGTGGCTTCAAGTTGGAGATCAATACTCAAAGTTTTTTTATAACTTAACAAAATTGAGAAGGGAAAATAGCCGAATTACGAAATTGACTGATACTCAAGGAAATGTGGTGGAGGACGAATAGGGATTAGTGGCCACTGCGACTAGTTATTTCTGATTGTTATTTGAGTCTTCGGACCCATCTGAGCTAGATGAGGCTATGGCCAATATTAGAACAACAATTACTGAGGCAACGAATCAGGATCTTACTGCACTGGTCACAAAATGGGAGGTCAAACTAGCTCTATTTGCAATGAATCTAGAAAAGGCACCAGGGCCAGATGGTATGAGTGCTCTGTACTATCAGAAATTTTAGGGCATTGTGAAGGGAGATTTGACTCGTATGGTCAATGACTTCCTATTTAATGGGACTGTAGCCCCAAGTTTAAAAGATACCAACATTTGCCTCATCCCAAAAAAAAGATAAACGATCAGAGATGGTTGAGTTCCGCCCTATAAGCCTATGCAATGTGAGTTATAAGATTGTCTCTAAGGTCTTATGCCAGAGACTTAAGAAGATCCTACCTGACCAAATCTCATAGACTAAGTATGCCTTTGTAGCTTGATGTCAGATTAATGATAACATAATGATTTCTCAGGAAATGTTCCATGCTTTGAGAACGAAACCAGGCGGAAGACATAAGCGTATGGCAATAAAAACAGATATGAGCAAGGCTTATGATAGGATGGCATGATTCTTCATAGAAAGGATACTAAAGAAGATGGGTTTCTCAGATCTATGGATCAGCTGGATTATGCGATGTGTATCTATGGTGAGATACAAGGTTTTGATGAATGGTCAACCCAGAGGAAACATTGTCCGGCAAAGGGGTTTGCGACAAGGAGATCCTTTGTCTCCTTTCATTTTTATCTTATGCACAAAAGCAGTTATGGAGACTGATTAGCAACATTGTTAGCAAGGGTAATGAGAGGGAGATACTCTCAACAGAGCACGTCTTTCCGAGCAACTGATATTGTGTCTCCATCGTACGTGTGGACGAGTCTGATGGCAGCAAAGGTGCCTGGGAATAAACCAGAAAGCACGTTCAAGACATCAGATTCGGGTATGGGAGGATCCTTGGATTCCCACTGTTCTGGCCCGACCTGCGCAGCCTTTTCACTATGAAATTGAATTGAGAATGACCCTTAACGAGTTGATCACTGGAAATCCGAAAGTGTGGAACATCATTCTACTGGAGAACCTTATTGTTCTTGAAGATGTAAATGTCATTCCGAGACTGGCCATAAGCGAGTCATATCAGGATGATAAATTCAGGTGGAACTATACACGACACGGGATGTATACAGTAAAATTAGGCTATTGGGTTGCAAGAAACATCTTAAGACAAAGCCATGAATTGAGGTTGTGGAGCCGAGTGTTACTAAGATTAAAGCACATGCCTGGAAAATAAGCATCCCTCCCAAGATAAATATTTGATCTGGCAGTTAGTGACATGATACATAGTTGTCACATGAAATTTGATAAGGCGCCATATGCATTGTGATAATCATTGTCCAAGGTTCGGGGAACCAGACGAGACAGTCAATCACTATTTTTTAATGCCCCCTGCCTTACAGGCTTGGGCCCTTGCCTCGACACCTTCGTGTCCAGGTATTTTTCATGTTTCTAGTGCTTTCGTCAACCTGGATTATTTATTTTGGAGAAAGAATGAGATTGAAGACCCGGAGTTGGATATGGATCCTTATCGATGGATAATCTGGTATCTCTGGAAAGCTCGTAATGATAAGCTATTCAAAAGGATAGATCGGAACCCCCTGAAACTCATTAGACATGCCAAAAATGAATGTAGAGCGTGGTTTAGGCAAACATGCCTATGCAGCATTGAGAGATCCAACAAACAAATATACATGCCCCAAGCTTTTCAAATATTTGTTTGGTCGATGGATCCTGGAATACTTAGGCGTAGTTTAGTGAATTTGGATGGGTATGGAAGGATGAAAAAGGAGTGGAACAACTCATAGGGTTGAAGAACAATGAAAACCGTATGTCTTCTTTGCATGCAGAGATTGAAGCACTCACTTGGGCGATGGAAGCAATGCTCCAACATATATCATGTCAGCACTTTGGGACAGATTGCAAAGAGGTCATAGCGATGACTCAAGCCCCACATGAGTGGCCGAGCTTCTCAACGAAGATAGGAGATTTTCTAGCACTGCGACAAGGATTTCAAGACTTCAAGATCAGCCACATACCAAGACGTTTTAATCGGACGGCTGATGGTTTAGCTAGGACTGCTTGTTCTTTTAATCGTAATTGCTATTTATTGGTTGTTCTATTTCGGTTTGGATTTCAAAACCACCTCATGTTCCATGAATAATAGAAGAGCTTTTTGTCGTAAAAAAAAAGAAATACATGTGTACATAATAAAAAAGAATACAGTGTAAGAGAGTCATCTCAAAATCATGGTTCTTTTTCAAAATTACCTGGTCCTACCAAAAAGAATGAGAAAGGGCTCGTTCACGGTCTTATGCTATAAGCCTCAGTTCACCACATAAGTCATTTAAAGCTAATAAATCACTTGTTTCTGCATTTGATGAGGCTATCATTCTTCTGGTTTCTCCTAATCCATCCACTTTGTACTTGGGTACGGAGGATAAACCATCCTCTTCTGAACCTATTGAGGATATTGTGTAGCAGATAAGGAAGGATAAAGCTGTCCTTAGCCACAAATATAAATCAAGCAGTGACCCTAGATCAGTAGAATTTGTTCCGCCAGATGACAGTGACGAATCAGTATGGATTACTATCATGTCAAAAAATGAAAAAAGAGCTCAACGTCAAGGAGCTTTGTGGAATCATTCTCGTCAAGGTCCCTCCTTCAGTTTTGGTGTAATTATGAAGGTTTTTAGCTGAACGTTATAGGTTTTAATAACTCGGATAAACATCGGATAGTAAGAAATTAGCTAAGAAAACATAAGCCAAGAGTATGTGCTTTTTCGGAGACTCGTGTTAGAGAGGAGAATGTTGCTAGTGAGATTCGGAAAGTGTGTCCAGGATGGAGAGTTGATACTAACTATTAGTCAGATGAAGGGGGTCGTATTTGGACAGTTTGGGAACCTGATATCTCACTTATTGTCTATCATAAATCTCCGCAGTGTATGGTATGTGAAGTTTTGGATCCACTGACTAATACAGCGTTTACCATTATCTTTTATATGCTTTCAATGTGGAAACATAGAGAAGGTCACTTTGGGAGGATTTAAAGAGGATTTCTAACATGTCGGTGGTTGGTTCTTGGGGACTTCAATCAGATAGTTTCTGCTTAAGATCACTATTTGAATCGTTACTCTCTCAAATCGTGGTAAGGAAGAATTTCAGGAATGTTTAATGGAATGACTGGAAAAATGGAAGGTTAGAAGATCCAATTTTGAGAAAGCTTGATAGAGCTCTTGGAAATGAAAGTGGATAAGATCATATCCAAACGTTCTTACAGATTTTGAACATTCAAGTGATTCAGATCACTCGCTATGCCTTATTGGTTCCAAACTGAACCTGATAGGAGGAATATCAGCTTTAAATAATTCTCCTTCCTTTTTGTGCATTCTTGGTTTTATATAGATATTCAAGAAGCTTGGTAAAAAGAGATAGCTTTGAGATCCAAGCTATTCTCGCTAGGGCAAAGACTGAACAATGTAAAGGCAGCTTGTAGGAAGTTAAATCGAAAAGAGTTTGATAAAATTCAGCAAAATCTAAAGAGGCTATGACTCAGTTACAGCAAATTCACTAAGACCTACTCACTTCTCCTTCATAGACGCTTTTCAGTGCATAATTGTTGCTAGAAAGAGATGGAGATTTTTTGCTAAGGCTGAAGGGATATTATTAAAAATATCAAGAATTTGACTTATTTCTAATGGAGATGCCAATACAAAGTTATATCACAACTCAGTAATTTCTCACCAAGTCCTAAGCACTATTATGTACCTTGTTGATGATCAAAAGAATCGAGTCAACATAGGGGACGAGATCGAACAGTAGGCAATAAGACATTTCAGAAACTACTGGGAGAAGAGAACAGTAACGTTCAAGATGTCAGTTGAGGAGCTTTTTACAATCATCCCATATCGATGCTCCAATGATGTTTATGTCTCTCTGACTGCAATACCAACAGATGAAGAGATAAAAGAAGTAATTTTCAGTGTACCAATGAGCAAAGTGCTGAGACCTGATGGTTTTCCTACAGAGTTTTCCTACAGAGTTCTCCTCGGATGATTCTTAAGTTCAACGCGAAAACAATTTTTCTGATACCAAAGAGGAGTAGCGCCCTTGGATCTTTTAGACCTATATCCCTTTGTACAATGGCGTGTAAGGTCATCGCTCGGATAATCAACAATAGACTTCAAGGCATTATGTCGGAGGCTGCTAAGTTGAACCAAGTTAGGTTTGTAAAGGGCCGACTTATGTGTGAGAATGTTCTTCTAGCACCTTAGCTAGTTAGTGAGTTCCATAAGATGAAGCTTACCTCAAGAGGGTGTCTCAAAGTTGATCTTTCGAAAGCATATGATAATGTGCACTAGGGTTTTTTTGCATAACATCCTTCAAGCTATGAATACTCCTACTCAGTTTCTGGAAATGATAAGAGAATGAGTTAATACAACCTCTTATTCAGTGGTCATCAATGGGGAGCTCTCAGGTCATTTCCAAGTTCAAAAGGGCTAAGGCAGGGCGACCCGGTTTTGTCTTTGCTATTTTTATTCGTTATGGACTTCTTATCTAGACTCTTGTACCTGGGAGCTACAAACATGATCTTAGTCACACATCTTAGCTTCTTCGATGATATTCTCATTTTTAGACGAATCAGAGAGTTCCTTGCGTGGTATCTTGACATTATGGAGGACTCAAGAAGATTTATGGTTTGAAGATGAATCGGGAGAAACATAACTTAAGATTGATGGTGGAGACTCAGAATGATGCAGTCAACTGGCGTAGAGAGAAGGGGTCTCTCAAAGAGCTTTATCCGTAAGATACTTAGGGGTTCCCTTATCTTCTAAGAAGATGCGAAGAACGGACTTTCAACCCCTACTAGATAAAATTTCACTTACGTTTACCTCATGGACAAACATCTCTCTTTTTCTGGTCGTCTTATTCTAATTCAGTCAATAATATACTAAACCATTACTTTTTGGGCTTCATTATTTGTGGAGCTCTTATTTGTGCTTCCTAAATAGAACATCCAGATTATTAGAGAATATGTAATGCCTATCTGGAAAGGATCCATGCCGAATGCTAGAGGAGCCCGCATTAGCTTGGATTATGTATGCTCACCTGGAGAATGGATGTCCAGGACTTCGCTGGCTAGAAGATTGGAATAAAGCACTTATTCTAAAGCTTATTTGGATGATATTCGTGAAAGCCAGCTCTCTCTCTGGTTTCCTTGGGTCAGGGTTAATCTCATTGGTAGCTCCAATTTTTGCGAAACCCAAGCAAAACACAGTTGCAAGTTGGATTTGGAAAGCTATTTGCAAACTTAGGTCAACATCCCGTCCCATGCTCATCTGCGATGTTGGCTATCGTATGACAACAAGTTTATGGTGGGATGACTGGACTAATTTGGGTCCCCTTATAGATATCACAAGTCATCGAGTCCAATGGTTTCTGGATTACCACTCAATTCAATGGTTACTGAAGCGACATCAAATTGTGAGTGGTGGCTAGAGAAGTCAAGGAGCAGAGCTCCAATCATCTCTCTCCTTAAGCATTGTCTCCCCAATTCTTCGCCCATTCTTAGATCAGATGAAGATGGTAACTACTTATGGAAGATTGGCCAGTGTACCCCGTTATATCATTTCTCCACAAGAGAAACTTGGGAGCACCTACACCAACATCCTCCCTCGGTTTCTTGGCACTCTTAGGTCTGCTTCACCGATCACATTCCAAAACATGCCTTCATAACTTGGGTCGCGGTAAGACAAATACTAGAAACTAGTGAACGAATGACGAATTGGGGTCTTGAGGTTCATGGAGGCCGTGTATTATGTGGTACATGAGAAGAATCCCGATATCATTCTTTTTGAATGCTCTCATTCAGCTTCGGTGTTGTTCTTTCTTCCTTCATAGGCTCCATCTAACATCACCATCCTTGTTCGAAAATAGATAAGAACATCAAAAAGAGACAGCCACGTCCCCAAACCAGAGAGGGTCAATGATGGAGGAGTAGCAGATGGACAAAGCTTACGGGATGCCACACACAAATGAAAGTTTTGTCTTATCCCACCTTTCTTGCTTTATGTTCTTTCCCTTAGTCAAATCATACTCTAAGACAGCCTCTTTAGAAAACAAATATAAAAATCAAACATAAGTTGGTGTTCTAATAATGGTGCATGGAAAGAACATGATAGTTTTACAGGACAAATGAAAAAAACAGACATAAGCTGGTGTTATATTGATGGTTCATGGAAAGAGCATGATAGTTTTACAAGACAAGGTTGGTTTTTTAGCAAAGAAGGGTCTCCCGACAATATGATGGGTGCCATGATATCCACATGAGTCTATCACCTCTACATGCAACATGTGAAGCTTTGATTTAGGCGATGGATTGCATGGAGACTCTTCATATTACGGTGGTGGTATTCACAATAGACAATTTTTAATTGGTGAAGATGGTATCTACACCGACATAATAACCGGCTTTCACTACTTAATGGAGGAATTTCTGCGATGTAAGGATTTCTTCATAGAATTTGCTATCCAACACATTCTGAGGGCGAAAAATACAATGGCCGACAAGCTTGCATACCGTGCCTGGAGTCTGCCTTCAGCTTTTTTTATGTCGATTCAGTTCAACTGAGGTGTCTCTCGTGTTTAGAATCAACCTAGGATTAGAATAGCTTTTTGTTGAAAAAATTATAAAAATCAGACAAAGTATTGAATCTGAATTAGGCGTATCCAAACATATCTAGAATTTAATCGTAGGTTTAAGAGAATCTCATGTTGATGAATTCAAAACTCGAAGATTAAGTTATTTAAATCCATTGATTCCAACAATCCAGCTCGGGCTATTGCTCATGGTTTTCATCTGCTGATAAACGTAAATTATTTCATTCATGTAGAGATGAGAAAATAGAAAATGGAAATGTTGGAGAATTTGGTAGTACAAGAGGATATTCATTGATATAGAGATTGGAAGTGAGTCAATTAAGGCTTTGAAATACTTTTTGCTGGAGCTTTACGAAGATGGTTAATATACAGTTTAATCTGAATATTTTGTTGTAAGGAATATGGTAAACAATAAAAATAAATTTATATATTCAGATCCTAGTCTGACGCATCTCCAAGTCTTTTTTTGAAAAATTAATGCTCCTCAAAAGATATGTTATCTCATTTGGCATATTTAAAATATCATCAGATGCAACGTGATAATCATATTCCCATATGTGAGGCGTAAAATCAATCATTGAAGGCCGCCAGCTTTAAAATCCGTCAGCTTTACAATTATGGGATATATCTGCAATATCATTATGTCCTTCGGTTTTCCAGATACCAAGTTTTTATTCCAACATGGACTATTTATTCTGGAGAAAAAAAACAATGAAGATCTATATATAGATAAAGATCTTTACTCGTAGATAATCCAACATATATAGAAAGCTAAGAATGATAATCTTTTTAGAGGGATATACAGAGATCCTTCGTAGACTGTAGACATGCGGAGGACATTGCCAATCTTTATGTCATGAAAGTTCAAATGGGGAATCAGAAATACAACAATATCAACCACCTACGCAAGTATTATGCTTACAAAATTTTCGTATGGTAGATGGATTGTGCCCCACTCAACGACGAGGTGATGGATGGTTTTGTAATGATAATGTAAGTTTAGAATAAGTTCGGCTGAAGTTAATTTTTCTTGTTAGACTGAGTTATATAATAAGTGTTGGTGAGTTACTTTTTCTTGTAGACTGAGTTATATAATAATGTGTTGGCTGAGTTTAATGTTTATTCTGAATTAGGATGAGTACCTATGAGTTATATAGATAAGTGTCGGTCTGAGTTAATATTTTTAATTTAGGCTGAGAGTTTATATATAAGTGTGGCTGAAGTTAGAATATAATACGTGTCAGGCCCTGGAGTTAATTTTTTCTTTGTATGAACATTGAGGTTAATATATTTCCTTTGTACCAGCATGTTGTTGGCTTAATATGAGAGATCCTAAAGGGAACGAAGAGACGATCCTCTTGTATTGCGTGAGATGATGTTTTTGACATCAAAGATCACACTCGATTGTGACAACTCTCAGTGTTGTTGAGACCAAGTAAAGCGCGAGAGAGTGACAAACATATCATATATAAAGGAGGAAAGATGTTATCGTTTACATTCTAGTGAAATGCTTATCGATGCAGATGTTTATGATAGATCTGCACTATTCATTAGGACTACAGAAGGATTAATATTTGTGAACAGACAATAAGCGTGTTAAATGGGATATATGAGAGAAATAATTTCGTAACTGACTTACAGATTCCCAGCGATTCTATATGGCCAAACGTTTCTGTCACGGAACACGACTTATAAGGGAGGTGGTATCTGAATTTGTTTTAATTAGGAGATTAGGATTTTCTATGATGGATTTGCGAGCATATTGGAGTATCTTATCTCAATATATTACTGGGGTCATACACATTCTACTTATCATTGAGATAGATAGGCATTTGAAGTGAGATCGAGTTGTGCACATAGGAATCTATTTGATATTTAAGGGTTACGAGATTCTGAATGTATATCCAACTCTACAATCTTTATAAATTTTAGATAGCGTAATTGCCATGGAGGACAGACACGCCAATGTTAAGGATGTGTTCAAAGAATAAAAACGAACCATACTGATACTCACTCTTCTTACAAATTTGGCATCGCTTATACTCTTTGTCCATCGGGATCATATAAATGGGATCCATCTGACTTAAGAGGCTCTGCTATACATCACTTCTTATTCGACTGATCGTTTATACTCTGTATTCGATTATGAAATGCAGGCTGGCTTTTAGTAGATATACACATAGACACTGACTAGATCACACATTCACACTCGATATCATAATCTATCGAGATTAACATGGGAAAGCTCGCGGTTGGTTCCGGGGAAGCTTCAGGATTATCCGATTAGTAAAGGTTTGGTCCGGCGTTATTCGGTGAGCCAGCTAGTCTTATGTGTTTTCCGGTTGTGGAGCTATTACGTGACTCAAGCATACAAGTTGTCGGAGAAAATGCAACTTGCTTAATGTAGTATGGGCTTATATGGAGAGTATTTTCTTTTTTCTATTTTATTGCACTAGTTGTGATATGATATCATTATATTTATTTTGAAAAATTTGTAATAAGTGAAGAGTGTTGGTGTTACAAAAGACTGTTGATTCATACAGAAGCGAGGACTTTTGTAGTTGGTTTGAGTCTTGGGTTTGTGTGTTAATGCCTTGTATTCGTAACTCTTAGGGATTATTGGTTAATCTAAACTTGTTGACACTTTGATATGTCTCATCTTGCGTTTATGTTTTCTCGTCCAGATTCACTGCTCTCTTTCTTTCTTCTCGGTCTTCCGCTACGTAAATAACGTTGTATGATAAAATAAAATATAGAAATATACATGTAAAATTTAAAGAAAACCTCTATACTTTTTGCT
Organism: Moricandia arvensis; assembly: GCA_905132765.1. NCBI lineage: Eukaryota > Viridiplantae > Streptophyta > Magnoliopsida > Brassicales > Brassicaceae > Moricandia > Moricandia arvensis. Next base: position 29,019 of record CAJHQP010002305.1, on the reverse strand, counting down.
TTGGTTTTTATCGTAGTATCGCTGATTTTGAGCTTCTCCTTTGTTGTCTGTTTCGCCAAGATTGCTTACTCCCTAGTCTTTCAGTTTGTATCTATATTTTTAATATATATTGTGATTCGCTCCCACAAGTAAACGGTTGAAGTTGCCATGGTCTTTACTTTTAATTGGTTTTATCTTCTTTTGTGTTTTCTACTAAAAATTCTAATTTTGTTTATTCAACATTTATGTCTAGAAACTTTCAAACTTCATTTCAATAGAAAAGTTATAGCTTAAATTGCTTAGGCATACAAGAGTTTTTTGTAAGAGTGAAAGTTTACTGAGTCTCAAGGAAATTAAACTTATTTCAACTTTAAAATATGAAACCATAACATAGTTACTGTTTTATCATACCACACAACAATGTTAAAGTACGAGTCACCATCACTCATGAGTAATAGCGGACTCACATGATTACTTTTATTTAAAGCGAGGCACATTGGAATATTTCTAAATTAACAATGAGAAGGAACTCTATGGAACCTTATAGATCATAGAGACTCGACCAAGGAGTCTTAAAGCCAGGTCAAGGTAGAGATTTAGAAATAGCGGGGTCAGGGCTAACATCGACGACCCCATCCATTAACTTGCGGTATACATGGTCCTCGAGGCTAAAACCACCTATTGTCTCCCACGTGTGGAACCAAGGGTAATAAGAGATGAGAGGACCAAAAGTTCGACCACTGAAAAACGAAAAAAAAAAAGAATTTCGTTTCCTCCAAAGTAGACTTTTCCCCAAGCTCTGTTTCTAATACTTTCAATGTGTCTATAAACTCTTCGTTTCGCTTCTTCTTGTTCTTTGCCTTTCTTCGTCCAAGTTCTTCTCCTGCGTCGAAAATCTATTTTCTTCTATATTAATGACGCATAAATTTAAAAAAATTATCTAGAAAATAAATACAACTATGTGGTCCCATAACCATACCATTATCGTGTACACTAAAGTACCACTCTTCAACAAAAGTAATGAAATATATGTATATTATTTATTCTGTTAGTTATTTTTTTTCCAATGGCAAATTAAGATATCTAAAACATAGATTCTTAAAATCTTACCTTTTGGTTAAATGGCCTACTATACAAAATATAGTTTTTGAATTTTATTATTATTATTATTATATTTATTATTTGTAACTCAAAATCCATTAGTTTTTTATATGTAATTATTTTCCAATAATTTATCATAATTAACATGCTATTAATACAGTCTATATTCGAGGTGAGTTATATTTTTTGTAGGTTTTTTGAACTCGGCATTTTTTATCATGTTCACCAAGATCCTACAGATTATGAATCCCAACTATGATAATTCTCCTTCTTACCCATGAGCATTGTTGTTCATAGAGGTTCGGTTTTTTCTTTTATTTTTTTTATATTCTTTATATTTTTTCAGGTTGAATTTAGTTTTTTTTTTGTATTATATTTGTTTATTTTTTTTTTTTATTTTGATTCTTATCGTTTATTTTTCATTGACTTTTTGTATCTGTGTATTGATTTTAGGTTTGGGTTTGTTTTATGATGGTTTGGTGGTCATGTGTTTTGCGACGTTCATTTTTGTGGGGGGACGAGTCATGATGATTTTTCGTGACTTTCTGTCTTATCTCTCCTATATATGCTTCCTTAACCTCGTCTCTCCATCACATATCCCTGACCTAATCATCAGAGTAACATAATGTGATTGTATTCCTGTTTACACAAAGACCTTAGAGGTCGCTGTCAAATGCCATAATTAAGTTGCGGATCGGAGATAACCTCCCGTTCTAAACGCCTGGTGTGGGTTCCTTGTTGACAAAACAAGTTTGTTACGTGGTTTAGATTTTTAATGATATCTCGGGCAGGCGATCACGGTGAATTTCTTCAGAAGGCCTAGGTAATATGACTGGCCGACTTACCAGTTCATTCCCTATCTTTAGCGCCTCTGTTTCTTAAACCTTGTTGTAAGCACCGATTATGTATTCATAATTAGATTGAATAAACAACATTAATATTCAGTCATTTATTTTATTTGTACTGCAACACTACTAAGAAATATGGGTTTTATTAGCGTGACGATAAATGCTATGAGATCGTACTAGCGCTCCCTAAACGCTCCTGAGATCGCCCGTTTATATAGGTCCGACAACTTTCTATAGCGGAGACAGTCGTATGCTATATTAAAATAAACATAGCGGTGGTTGTCTTGCATTGTTAATACTTATAAATAGGCTGTATAACCGTTAATTAAAAACTGATTATTTTGATTTTCGTATACAAAGATAGCAAATGTTTTTGTGTTATTATATGTTCTTTAATATCAGAAATTTTATTAAAATTAATTACGATTGGTTTAATTTGAAAATTTAATATTTTTTCAAAATATTTGTAATAAAAAATAATTAGTGATATTATAAAAGCAAAATATGTTTTAACAAACTAAAACATATCCTCTTTACATAAACCATCAAACACAACATTCCAAATACTTCAAATCTACCACTAACAACCCTTCACAATCATCCCTAAACATAAAGACCTATCAATCAGAAGCTTCACCAGCCAGTCATCGACATCTTGTATGGCAAAGGTGCACCACCTAATCCTCTTCTGTTCCAACTCCATGTAACCTCTAGGTGGAGCCTCATCACAACATACAAATTCGAATAATCATCTTCCCTTAAGGTAGAAACCTGTTTGGCTTGAGATGGTGAGATGAATGGAATCTTTCAATAGGCTGTGCTTTGGTCATGTGAAGGTTAACAAGGTGAGCCATTTCTTCCTTCACACCAATTACCTGTGTTGGCCCAGGTGCATCTAAAACAGTGGCACTTGGAACATGGTTGACACGTACTCGGATTTCTCATATACTACAAGTTATTTTTAGCTTTATTCGGCGGCTTTAATTATCAGCCTAAATAAAATTAAACTCAGCGACGCCTTATTATATAACTCAGCCTAACAGAGAAATTACACTCAGCCAACACTTATTATATAACTCAGTCTACAAGAAAAAGTAACTCAACCAACACTTATTATATAACTCAGTCTACAAGAAAAATTAACTCAGCCGAACTTATCTAAACTTACATTATCATACAACCATCCATAGTCGGGTTGTGGCCAATACGCTCTTTCGGTGATGAGGTATCTGTAGAACTTAATTGGTTCTTCAATCTTGTCATGTGGATGTTCCTAACAATTAAATCCAAGTTAGTTTAACCAAATATTTCTAATAGTTGTATCAACAAATTGTGTAAAAGATCCATACTCGAATGGCTTTAGGTGTTCCATAAGTTTCTCCAGTTTAGCCGGATCAACAGGTGCGAGAGGATCATAGATTGCTACTGAAGGTTCAACGTTCTTCCGCATGCACGTCGTTCCATTGTCTCCAATATAAGGAAATCCTCGTGCTGGAAGAGCATTTTCTTTTGTCGCTTCCTTTTGTTTCTTATTTTTCTTCAGCTTCTTTGCGGGAGGCTCAGCCTCTGACGAAACTCTAGCTCTAACCTTCATTTTTTTCTCCTTCTCCATTCTTCTGCACATCCCAAAAACCTTTAACAAACGTACCCGCATGTATGTCTCTTATTAATTTTTCAAGTTGTGGGGCCATTTTCTTCATCCTCCCACTGAGGAAACATCTCTTCTATGTCCTCCTTCATAACCATATTCCTCACACGCACCTACAACAGTTAACGATAAATCAGTCATCTAAACATATAACCCAGCCATCATATAAACGATAAATCAATCATCAAACAATAACCCAGCCATCATATAAATAATAACTCAACCATCAAATAAATCATAACTCAGTCATCAATTAAAGCACATAAATCATAACTCAGTCATCAAACAAAACTAACTCAGCCTGAAACCTTACCTCACCATGGTCTCTGATTTCCTCAGAGATGATAGTAGTAAAACTTGAAACGTGTACGCTTTCCACTCCATCGCAAAAGCGGAACTTCATTCTCATCGACCACTGTCCCAAAACGCTCTCCAAAGCAAGAGATAGATTCATACGCCCAAACCAATAACGCGTCCTTCAGGCCGCTTATGGTGTACGACCCTCCTTCTGGACTTAATCCCTTAATAGATCCAACAAAAACTTGAAATGCAGTCCGACCCATGGATAAGTCATCATGGCTTCATCATCGAAAACTCTTTTTGCACTTTCAAAGGGAATCCTAGAATTATGATGCAGAGCATAAAGTTCCATGGATTGAAAAGTAACAGCCCTAACCATTTACGCTTTTCAAAACTCCAGGGCCGACATACCCCTAATGCTGCCTTCAGTTCATCTAACTTGGGTCCACTCCCATGCGGCACTTTCAACTCATCCCAGAATATTCTGTATTGGTCTTGGTCAGGTTCAAAACTTTCTGTTGGCAGTGCACCTGTGTTTAACCCGGTGATCTCACCAAATTCCAGTAAGCTAAACCTGATAGGTTGATCAACAACGAGACTCCAAATCTCATTCTTAAGGACTACCACTGTCTACATAGTAGATAATGTACGGTCCTACAGACCACACACTGTTTTTATCAGCTAGCTTAGCAATTATTCCAATAGGACACTGCTTCAGATGCTCCCACACATCAACTCCTATTGTTTCTCTAACGTGAGGGAATTCTCCATATGGAAATTGTGATTATGGTTTTATTTTCCAGATTAGAAGCCCCTCTTGGAGGGTAATCTCGTGCTTGATCATCAGAAGCATCCATCTGATCATAGAAGACATATATAACATAGCAACGATAAATCAGCCGTGTAACATACAATAACCAGCCGATATAGAAAAGTAACTCAGCCACATGCATCTATAAATCACCCGCAATAGAAACCTAACTCAGCCACAACAGGACGCTAATAAATCAGCCGCAATAGAAACCTAACTCAGCCACAACAGGACACTAATAAATCAGCCGCAATAGAAAACCTAACCCAGAACGATAAATTAAATCAGCCGCAATATAAACCTAACCCAGCCACAACAGGACGCTAATAAATCAGCCGCAATAGAAACCTAACCCAGAACGACAAATTAAATCAGCCGCAATAGAAACCTAACCTAGCTACAACTGTCTAAGTTACTCCGCCGAAACAGAGAACTAACTAAGTCATAATATAAATCGAACTCAGCTACAATACAACTCTAAATCAGTCACAATATAAACCAAACTCAGTTGCAAACTCGAACAGACGCCGTCGAACATACCAGACAAGACGAAGACGCTATGGTTTTCGGAGATTACGGAGAAGCTTTGCGGAGACGAGACGATTCTGAGGGAGACGAAAGGAAGTTAGGGTTTAGAATCTGATTTTTAGTTTGAAACCGTTGAGGTTAACTCTTCATTTTCCCTCTATGGGCGACATGGAAATTAGTTCAATGACATGGATTTTTGATTTAAAAATTAATGACAATTAAAAAAAAAAATTAAGGGGCTTAAATTGTAATTTACTAGGGGTGTAAAACATTCTAGTAATAAAAAGAAATGTATGACATTCTAGTAATATACCAACAAATGTATAACATTCTAGTCATTTTCTCTTATATAATAGGCAGGATTACATGAAAGGTTTCATAAAAAAGGGATAGTCAATCCTTGAAACTAGAAAAACTAATAAACAAAGAAGACTTTACTAGAAGTTGGAAAGCTTTCACATTTTGACTCTTGATCTTCAAAATTCGTCACTCTATTTGACAAGAAAATAAAACAAGTATTTTGGGTTATTCTTGGACTTGTAACACCTCCAAAATGGTTTGGACCATATAATATAATATATCCATTGAATATTTCATTGCTCTTCACGCCCAAAACTTCATATATCAACCCTAGGTCGCATCAGTTTTGCAATTGACTAAACGGATTTTTTTGGGTAACGTAGTCTTCCCCAACAGTATACATCTTAACCTTTGACAACAAAAACAAAAAATTACGTAGACCTACAAAGACGACTACGCAAAGATGTTAGTTTTGCATTTGACTGAACTTTTGACTTTTCATAAGCAGACTTCAACGTAAGTGTACAAAGTGTAGACTTCCGAAGAAGTTTACTTAAGGTTAGTTTTTGCATTTGACCAAAACTTTGACTGCGTTGAAAAAGTTAGTTTTGTGTTTGACTAAAAGTTATTAAAATTAATTTTTTTTTTAAAAAATGTAGACTTCAATATGCAGTCTTCTATTCCAGAAAAAAATGTAGACTACGCGTGAAGTCTATTTTTTTATTTTGGTCAAATGCAAAACTGACTCGTCGGATTTGAGAGTAGACTTCTTGCGAAGTCTGCAATGCCGTAGACGTTCATTTTAATCTACCCCTAGAAAGTCAAACATAGTCAATTGCAAAACTAACCTCATTCAAAAAAATTTAAACATGTAGACTATATATTAATCTACTTCTGAAAGTCAAATCCTGGAAAATTCTGGTCAATAGCGAAAACTAACATTTTAAAGTTGTAGACCGAAAAGAAAGTCTAATTATATAAAATCACAACTTTTTTTCAACTATAAAAAGTAACCCGTAAAATGGTCAATTGCAAAAACTAACCCAAAGAGTAGACCTATCTGACCGTCTACTGATGTAAAATGAAAGAAAGTCTACCACCTTGTAGACTAAACATGGAGTCTATTTCAAAATATACATTAAAAGTTAATTGGTGTATTATGCATTAATTTTTTTCACGATTTTTTTGTTTGAATGTGTGTAATAGTTAATCCTAATGGGTTTGAGTGATTTTGAATAGAAAATTGTTATAATTATGAAAGTATAATATTTTTGATTTTGCTATATTGTTAGGTAACAATTGTAGACGTATTACCAAGTCTACGTTAATTATCCCAGTGCAAACAACCAGGGTCACACTCGTCCAAACTGTCCAGGTTAAACCAGTGTTGTCTTAGTGCTTTGGATGTTGTCTTATGTCTTATCTCTTATGTGTTGAACTTATCAATTGTATTGTTGCTTTGGATGTTGTCTTATTGCTTTGGATGTTGTCTTATGTCTTATGTGTTATGTATTGAACTTATCAGTTGTGTTGTTGCTTTGGATGTTATCTTATTTGATGAACTTTTATTGAAATCGTAGGTCTTAATTTTTCTATTACTTTGAGTTCTAATGTTACTTTCTGTCGTGCAGACCAACATGTTAGTCTTCTTGAACAGAAAGTAGACTTCTTTTTAAGTCTATTATAGAGGAAGAATAATATGTAAGTCTCTGGATTGTATTGGAGTTGTACTTTTGGTCGAATATGAGTTAAAATCTCTAAAAGAAGAGTACTATACTGATACAAATGATGGATATTTTGATAAATAGTCGAGTAGCAGACTTTTGTAAAAGTCTTTTGTAACAGAAGACTAATACTTAAGTCTGATGCAAGCAAATCATACAAGTTTATTACAGCCATAAGTCTGGTACAAAAGCCTGCTACAACCGTCTATTACTCACAGTTCTTGAGCTTCGTCGAGTGCATTTTTAAGAGCAGGGAAGAGCTTGTTGTCATTACTGTAGTAAGCAATGATTTTAGACGGGAGAGGTTCCTGCCCTAGAGTATACAGTCTCGGTAGGAAATTAAGCTTATCCATTTTGTAACTTGCACCAAAAAGACATAAACAAAGAATTATACAAGTGAATTCTACACGAAAGTTTACAGTTTAAAATGAAGTCTACACGAGAAGCCTATAAATTCAAACATCAGTGTACACGAGAAGTCTACAAATTCAAAACATCAGTCTACATGAGAAGTCTACAAATTCAAAACATCAGTATACAAATTCAAAACATCAGCCTACATGAGAAGTGTATAAATTCAAAACATCAGTCTACATGAAAAGTTTACAAATTCAAAACATCAGTCTACAAATTCAAAACTTCAGTCTACACTTCAAAAATGAAGTAAACTGACCGGAAGCAGAGAAATGGATTAGAGAGGATGTGCCGCTCGTTAGAGAAATTGATCTAAGACTGGCCGACTCATATCTAAATCAAAAGAAACTAAAAGGTTAGTAAACAAGGATGAGCTCGGTAGGTAATTGACTTGAAATATAATTTGATTAAGACTCGATTATTTGCAAGGGACAAAAAAAAGTAGTTGACTTCAAACAAGAACATGATCAATGTTAAATGAGTGGATCGCCCAAAGAGCTTCATCTTCTGTCTTAATTACGTAAGCAGCCACACGCTTTGCCCACTTCACAATACCTGCCTTGAGATTCTTAGAATGCATACGACTCAAAGACAAGTGTTTTCTCTCTGAAAGCATGTTTCTTTACAGACATGACAAGCATCGATAAGAACTCCACTTTTGGCTTCCATTATTTTTTCTCTCTGAAGCCTGTTTCTTTACAGACATGACAGAGATCTTCAAATGAAAAGCTGATAATTGCTGTAATTGTTCGAGTTGTGAAGAAACTTTATAATAGAACAAAAGATGAGCTTTGTTAGGTTATTAGTAAACTTTATAATAGATGAACCGGAGACATTTAACTTACCAGAGCGACGGAGCGGACAAAGACGGAGCGGACGGGAAACGGCGTGGATCAAGTTCGCCGGAAATCTCGCCGGAAATTGCCTGGAGAGATGTGGTGAAGATTAGGGTTTCTTTTACCTAAAAAGCTTGAGAAGTCATATTTATATGATGGGCAACTTTTCTGGTTAGGTTAAAGAAGGTTTGGTTTAATTCGATTAGGATAAAATTATATTGGTTAAATCTGGTTAGATTAAATTTGTGTAGACTTCTTAGAAGTCTACAACGACTTTTATCTTTTTTTTTCTTTTTTTTTTACAAAATTTAATATATGATTTAATAAATATATTTAATTATTTTTATTTTAATTTATAGTCATAATATATGATTTAACATTTTGTATAAATATTTAAATTTTGGGATTTTTTTTCTAAACACCAATACGAATAGACTGAAAAAAGGTCTACATATATGTAGACTTTATAATATGTCTACGAACCCCTAAACCAAAAATCTCATGGTTACCAAATTAGTATATGTTCCTTAAAAATGTTTAATTATATGAAATTTTAATTTTTTATTTCATATTATTCATTATATTAATGATTAGTTAAAATATAAAACAATTATTTTTATACATTTTTAAAATTAAATTATTAGATAAAACTATGGTATAGACTACATAACAAGTCTTCAGAATGATTAGACTTCGTACGACGTCTACAACTAAGTAGACTTCTTTCTGTTACGTGTAGACTAACAAAAGATAGAAACGTAAAATACACTTCTGTTTTTTTGTTTGGTCATAAGGGTTAAATATTATTTTTATCCCCCATGTAGGTTGGTTTTGCATTTGACTGAAAATGAGGTACACTTATAGGTTTGACTTGAATATTTGGGTTTGTTTTTAGCAATTCTCCTTTTTAAATTTATTTTAAAATATAAAATTAAACAAAAATGATGGAGAATAAAAAAGTTGTTATCAAATCTTTATTATCATTAATTTGTTAACCATATTAGGTAATTTCGTAACTTTTATTTAAGAAAATACTCGACAAATTCTTGTAATGTTAATAATGTTTATAATATATAAATGATGTCTAATGGCATAAAATATAACTAATCTAATAAGAGATGGATTTTGGAATAGAAGGTGTGAGAAACCCTCTTGTACTGACACATCATCATAAGGACAATCTTGTGAATATATTACACTTTAAAGGTTACTTATTAAAAAAATTTCATCTTTTAATATATAGGGGATAATTATATAATGTTTTAATATGGTTTTGTTTTATTTATATCTAAAATATTGTTTTTTTCTTTCATGTCAGTTTTTCCAACATTAACTTAAGTGTTTTTGGTTTTCCATTTTTTAAATTTAATAAATTTTCTTAATAATTTTGTTGATGTTATTTTTAATAGTTTACATAATTTATAACTAATAAACCGGAAAATGTCCACGACATTAAAGCAGATTAAGATAGCTTGGGATTTTTAATTGGTATGCTGTTTAATTTAATTTTGATTCTTTATACTCTTATATGATTTTAATAATACTTCGAAATGGTGTCATTTGTATTATTTTGTTTTTCTGAAGCTGCAAATAATATCAATAATGGTGTTATAATATCTTTTCCAAATCTTGAAACGAGTAATAAATTTCACATATTTTCATGGTAAACTTCCTTTTAAGTTTAATCATACTTTCATATCCAAATTATTGCATTAAATCAGGGAGATTTTTATGTATTTGGCCAGTTTAATTTACTATTTATTGATATAAAATGGGGAAATAGTTTTAAAAATTTATCTGTTGAACAAAAATTAGTTTTAAAATACTATCTACTGTTACACTGAGTTTTTGTTTTATTGTAAAATATGTTTTATTATGTGAAAACAAAAGAATAATACTACTTACCACTAGGGGTGGGCGTTCTGATACCCGTTCGGGTTCAGATCGGGTATTTCAGATTTCGGGTATTTCGGTATAGAGGTATAGAACCCGTTCGGGTATTTTTGTACTTCGGGTCGGGTTCGGGTATTTTTAGTTCGGGTTCGGTTATTTCGGGTCGGGTTTTCGGATATTTACATTTTGAAAGAAAACAATTAAAATTTTTATTTCTCAAGTTTCTTTATATAAAATATAAATTTTACTTAACTGATTTTTTATTTGTAATAGATTGAATGATTAATAGATTTGGAGATAACATTTCAAAAAAAAAACACTAATTTGGTTATTGTTTTCAAATTTTAGATATAACTTTTGTTAATGCATGAAACAAAAGCTTGGCATACATTTGAAATAAGTATCAAATCATTTTATTCGTAACTATATGTATATTATATGATTTTAAAGTATGTATAACATAATATATAGATATTTTAAATAAATTGAGAGATGTAAACTAGAAATATAAGGTAAGTATACATATGTTCGGTTATCTTTGGATATCCATTCGGATTCAGATATTACCCGTTCGGGTTCGGGAATGATACACACAATGAGGAACAAATATCATATAATCCTCACTCAAAACGCAGTGTTAACAAATATTGAGCCTATCACAAAGTTTAACTTCCTTTGATGTGCTAATTACAAAACCATCCTCCGTGGTCTATCGCATCCTAAGTTTTGTATGGATAAGTAAACATTTGAGTGACAAGCTTTCCTAATTTTTTGGTTTAGTTCTTTCTAAGTTTCGTAATAGCATTCTAATTCTAAAGTCTAATAATGTGCTTCACGTTTTCAGATGTCGCAAAAGACCTATGGTGGAGTTTTGGTTAGTGTAGGTCCCATGGAAGATTTAATTCAAGTGCAACCCAACCATATTTATGATGGACGTCGAACCCGAATTCAGATTTCCATGATAGATAGTGAGTATGTGATGTTCTTTTATGTATTGTGTTTACAGATGTTACTTTATAGGCGGTTTCTATTATGTTACAAACTTAGAAGGTGATCCCAGAGATTCAGTTCTTCAAATGAAAGTAAGCATACTAGAATAAGTTGGTAATTTAATATGAGTATTATAAAAAGGTTGGTTCTCCATAATATGTGAACTTATCTTATGGCAGGAATCCGATTATCGATTTCTGAAGTCTTGGAGTCATTTTACCATATTGTTTAATTTGAAGTTGTTTTTATAATATCTATTTCTATTTAGATCATTCTTTATATTATAAAGGATGAGAAATGCATCGTTTTTATAATGGAATTGAGTTTTCATTTTTTTTAAAATAGATTTGTCTATCGTAATGACTTCTTTGTTATTACTATAACTACACAAAACTCACTATTCTGATCCTAACCTAGAAATATAAATTTGGTTTCTACTGAATTGTAAGAAAATATTTATACGAGTCTATAACACAAACTTTAACACAATGTTACGTTATTGATAAATAGAAAACTTATTTTCTTTAAAACGTGTCTTTTGGTTTTTGTTATTGACTAAGTACACAAGTTTATGCAAAAGTCATTTTTTTTTAAATCATATCTTTTGGTTTTCATTATTTACGTAAGCCCAAAAGTGGAAATCTGTTTTGAACCATAAGGTTTATAGGTTTAAAATTTTTGGTGAAAGATATAACATAACATAAGGTTTTCCACCTCATTTTGGTGTATATAATATTATTTTATATATTATAGTATAAAATATACTGATGAGAAGTTATTTTATAACATTTTAATTTTAAGATTGTTTACTTTTCATTTGTTATGTTGAACATACATTTATATTAGTATAACTTAATGGCATCTTTATATAATTATCAGCCAATTTTTTATTTTTTAGATACATAAACATATGCACATTGAAGTGAGTATCTATATATTTAAATTTTCACCTCAAGTAAGGTTTATAGTTCTATAAAATCTTGGGAAATTTTCATTTTAATACTTCATTTCACCATTAACCAAATTCAAATTAAATTATTGTCTTTATTATTTTTTTCGTCAACAATTATATAGATTTTACTTTATTTTTCAGTAATAACTCAAAACTTTACAGTAATAAGAATTTCCTAACTTTAAGAAATAGAATATTCAAGTGCCATTAACCAACTTCTAATGAAATTGTGAAGATCTTCATAATTTCTTTTTCTTAAACTATTATTTAGAATTGATCTTCATAATTTAGACTTAATGAGTAAATCTTTACAGTAATGAAAAATAAAAAAATGTAAGAAATAGAATATTCGCGTATATTTTCAAGAGTCTTTATATGTCAAGTCAAAAAACACGACTCTTAAATATCTCCTTTCTATATAAACTGTACATTGAATCTATTTTACCAAACCTAATATCTCTCTTCTTATCCAATTTAGTCTCATCAAATCTCAGTTTGTAAGTTTTTCTTTCTTTTTTCTTATAAATATTGCATGTAGATCAGTTTAATGTTTATTTTGTTTGTGGAATCAAGGTTTCTTAACTTTTTATTGTATGCATCTTTGTTTGTTGAACAATACATGTTGATTATCTTTCTAGAGTTATAAAACTTTTGATGGAATTTAGTTGACGAGTTTTTGTAATTTATAGATCATCATGTATGATAGATTTTGAGATTTTAGAAGATCTTACTTTAAGAAATACTTTTTATTATTAGAAAAACTTTGTTTCACTTACATAATATTTTTATTTTTAACTGATATTTTATATATGAACATGCAGAAGAAGCTCTCGCCGATGGTAGTCAACACGGACCTTAAACTCAAAACTCCGATGGTTGAAAAATAAGGTTCTTCTCTCGAAAAGGCATTCAACAAGGGAATGAAGGCGAGCATGGAGCATTACCAACCAATGTTATTGATGTACAAGCAACTACATGATGCCCTCATAGCAAAGCATGATGAAGAGCGTGAATTCTCTCGCATAGAAGGTAAACTATAACTCATTCATGAACTCTTCAACACCGGCTGCCTTGACCAGTGAGAAAGAGAAGATATAGTCCGAACTTGTGCTTGCTCAGGCCAAAGATGGCTGATGTAAAGGTTCCTTACTTCGATTGGTTCAAGTTGGGTGCGCCACAAATGTTTGATTTAACCTCTTCGCTTTCATAATCTCTACAACTTTGAATGTTTAATGTTTCTTTTGTGATTTCGGTTATGTATTTCAGAACATATTTTCTTGTGTTTAAGACCAGTTTTCTTTTCATGTTGTTCGATTGTTAATTTTCTTACTGATTTGTATATCTCATTTTTTTTTTGTTATTGTGATTGCTGATAATTCGTTTTCATGTTTTGTTTAGATATTGCTTTGATTTTGTGTGTTTAGTTAGAGTAGTATCCATGTGCTTAATGATGACTTTGCCATTAGGAATTATCTGTTGCCATGTAGTGTTAGGGATATAAGTTTGATAGATTTTTTCATATATTGTCAGTTTAGGTAAATAATTATTAGAAAACATAGGGTTATTATATAATTGTATAGTTAATGTCATTATTTTGTGAAGTATATCTTTAGAAGATTCAATTCTTACATAGGGTTATCTATGTAATCGAGGTATGGTAATGATGATCTTTTTGAAATTTTGATAACTTTATTGTGTGACATGATTGAAAGATATATAGATTGCATATTGACAATTTTCATTCAAAATCTAATTGTGTAAAAGAAAAAATATGACAATATCTATCAAAATTTCTAATATACTTTTTTAGAAAACATTAATTTACATATCTTATATTGTCTTGATCCTCATATCAATTAATTCCATGTTTACCTATATCAAAATGTGGAATATCCATTATTATTATTTTGACAACAATAACATAGAAATAAAAACAAAATCTCAATATCCATTAACTATATTAGATTTAGGGAATTAAAATTTAATATAATAAATATTACTATTAGAATAATTTATATAATTTTTTTTAATGTCATTTGGTTTTCAAAGCAAAAGATAGATCATTATTTCTTATGGGCCCTACAAACTTTTTTTAAAAAAATCTTTGATTTTAGTTGTTTTTTACATAGGTCCAAATGTGAAATATATATTGATCCATAACGTTTAAATGTTAAAACATTTGGGCTAATATATAACATAATAAAAAAGTAAATTTCAACAGGCCCAATTTGTATACCTATTAATTTATTTTATGAATATAATAGATTTTTCTTTATATGATAATAGAAATTTTAGTAATAAGAAGTATATTTTATGAAAAATTAATTTTATGAATTATATTTTTCATTTATTATTTTAAACAAACATTTGGCTATAATACTAATTCATTGTCTATAACAAACATATTTAAACCAAACACATGAAAAGACATATAACATAAAACCCCAATAAATACTAATTATCTTTTGCTTATCACTAAAAAATCAAAGAATTCAAATTCCTGACAAACTTCGGTCAATTGCAAAACCAACCTGTTTATCCGAAGACCTATGCACAACTAACCTATGCATTGACCAGAAGACTTCTCTAGAGGTCTTCTTCGCGAACAGATCTGAAAAAAATATCGATTTCATAACTTGGACCGTCAGATGACTTGACTTGTTTAGGCTTCTCCAAGCACATAGAACTTTAATACTCAAGCTACCAATCCGTTAATGACCAAGATACATGAGGTTGGACGTCTCTATGAACATTACAAAGTGTGGAAATAAAATCTTGGGTTTTTTGGATGATTTTTTAAGGAAAGTGAAAGAAATGTGATTTGTGTGCACAACAAATGAGATAGCAAGAGAAAAAACATTTTTTTTGCCATTAAGACCTTCAAATTGGTTGTTCATGGTAGTTGGAGGATTGATGGTAATGACAAAATTGTAAATATTTGGTGTAGATGAGGATAATAGAGTAAAAGACTATTTAAAAAAAACAATGACATTTTAGTGAATTACTCGAAAATCTAGGGTGAATAAGGAAAATGAAAGTTCCAAAAAAATGATGGGTTAGTTTTGCATTAACTTTCAAATTTTGAGTCACTTTTGCAAAACACTCTTTATTTATTATGTATTTTTCTTTTGTTGTATATTTACTTATTCTGATATTATGATAGAAGTTTAATTAATATTTATGTTTCTTATATTGTATGTTTATGTATTTTTATATTGCATATTTAATTATTTTAATTTTTTTGCTTTTATGTTGAATGATAATATTATGATAGATATTTAATGTAACATTTTTATTTTTAATTTTGTATATTTACTTATTATTTATTTTCTTATATTTTATATTTATTTATTATAATAATACGATAGATACTTAATCTATTCTCAGCATCAAGTTCTATACTAGTCTTAGAACCCGGATTTGCTAACGTGATTTGCTCTAAATATGAAGGCAGCCTCTCATACCCTTCTTCTGCTGATCTTCTTACCAATTTTTGAGCATGTAACAATGCTCTGTACGAAGTGGTGTAGTCTAGAGTCATGCCAAACATGTTCCTTATTGCATCTTGGAATATGCTTCGGATTTAACCGATCAATGATTCTAACGCGATCTATGAAAAATTGACCAACATACTTTGCAGTAAAATGTTTCCGGTGAGCTCGTCGTTCAACACAGAACATGTATGAGTCTTCATATACTTTGTTACCAAAAAATTGTTTGTTCCATGTTTCACACTAGCTTTAAGCTTTCATATGCACGCAGGAACACGACATTTTGTTACAAGTAGAGTTTTAGTTGAATGCGACCGTAACCTTATCATTAGGATTTTTCAGCCACTCTACGCATCTTTGTTGGTCTTCTTTTATTTCCTTTTTTCACTTCATCCCCTGGTAACTGAACTCCTTCAGTACTAGGAATCTGATCATCTTGAGCATTGTTGACTTCATCTTCTTCGTTCCCTCTCTCATTGCGACCTCTATTTCTTCTTCGTTCCCTCTCTCATTGCGACCTCCATCTTCTTCCATATCAAGAGCTTCTTCTTCGTTCCCTCTCTCAGTGCGACCACCATCTTCTTCCATATCAAGAGTTTCTTCTTCATTCTCTTTCTCTTCGAGAACTCCATCGTCTTTGCTAGATTCTTCTTCGTTTCCTTTCTCTTTGACAACTCCATCATCTTTGCTAGCTTCTTCTTTGTTTCCTTCCTCATTGACAACTTCATCTTCTTCTACTACTTCATCCTCTTTCTCTTCCGGTCCAGTCAAACAAGCTTCTCCTTCTATCTCATCCTGAGCAACCTCTGGTGTTACATCTTCTCGTTGAGCAGCAACCTCTGGTGTTACATCTAACAAGGTAATCATCATCTCCCGGTGTTACATCTTCCTCGTTGAGCAGCAACTTTCTGGATTCTACTACTTTTTCTCGTTGGCGTAAGAAGTAAAGTCTTTGCTTTCTTGTATGTTCTTTTCTTGACTTGTAGTTTTTGTTCTTGTCCAGTCAAACAAGCTTCTTCTTCACCCTCTTCCTCATCTTCAGACATTGCTTCATTGTCACTACCATCAACTTGCGGTGTTACATCTTCTACCTCCTCACCAATCTTAGCCACTTCTTTGGTCTACCCCTTCTTCTCTTAACTACATTCTTTTTTTGGAGAAGACACTTTCTTTGTTGTTGGAGTAGCAACTTCGCATGTTGGATCTTCTACCCCAAGCTTGATTACGTCTACTCCGACGAGCTCCAACTTGTCCTCCTCCTCTTGTCCTTGCCATTTCTGAAGTAAAATCAAAACGAGAGATCAAAATTGAAACCCAAAATTGAAACCCAAAATCAAAATCGAAACCGAAACAAACAAAATTGAAACCCAATTCAAAATCAAACCCAAAATCAAATGAATGAATCATTCGATTGAATGAGAACATACCTCTTGTGATTTTCTGTTGTACGATGAGCTTTGAATCTCTTGTGCTTTGAAAGTGAAAACCGAGGAGAAACCCGAGGAGTAAGGGAAAAAAGTGAAGAAGTTCGAGAGATCTCTCGTGAATTAAGTAGTTAGAGATATTTTCGACTAAAATAATATATTTTTACATATACCATAGCTCCTTTTTCTGATATGCAATGATAAGTCGCCTCAACTTACCAAATTGACGCGGATAAATTATTTTCTTTTCCCGCGATAACAAACATAGCGTTTCAGATTAATAAAACGCTATTAGAAGGCCGGTGTTGGTATACAATAGCAGAGCTGTAATAAACGCTATAACCACGACTCTATTAATACCCACATTTCCTGTAGTTTTAGAAGACTTCTAGGGAAGTCTTCTAGTCAAAACACGCAAAAGGTAAATTGCACAACTAACCTATGCATTGACTAGAAGACTTCTCTAGAGGTCTCTTTCGTGAACAGATCTGAAAAAAATATCGATTTCATAACTTGGACCGTCAGATGACTTGCTTAGGCTTCTCCAAGCACACAGAACTTCAATACTCAAGCTACCAATCTGTTAATGACCAAGATACATGAGGTTGGACGTCTCTATGAACATTACAAAGTTTGGAAATAAATCTTGGGTTTTTTGGATGATTTTGTAAGGAAAGTGAAAGAGATGTGGTTTGAGTGCACAACAAATGAGATAGCAAGAGAATTTTTTTTTTTTTTTGCCCATTAAGACCTTCAAATTGGTTGTTCATGGTAGTTGGGGGATTTATGGTAATGGCAAAATTGTAAATATTTGGTGAAGATGAGGATGATAGAGTAAAAGACTTATTAAAAAAAAAGCAATGACATTTTAGTGAATAACTCAAAAATCTAGGGTGAATAAGACAAATGAAAGTTCCAAAAAAATGATGGGTTCGTTTTGCATTTAACTCAAATTTTGAGTCACTTTTGCAAACACCCTTTATTTATTATGTATTTTTATTTTGTTGTATATTTACTTATTCCAATATTATGATAGAAGGTTTAATTTAATATTTATGTTTCTTATATTGTATGTTTATGTATTTTTATATTGTATATTTACTTATTCTAATTTTCTTGCTTTTATGTTCAATGATAATATTATGATAGATATTTAATGTAACATTTTATTTCTTACTTTGTATATTTACTTATTATTTATTTTCTTATATTTTATATTTACTTATTCTATATTACGATAGATGTTTAATGTAATATTTCTATTTCTTATATTGTATATTTTATTTTTATTTATTTAACTATTACATTTTCAAAAAGATGTTTAATTTAGTTTATTTTCATTTCTTATATGTATATTTACTTATTTTTTATTTTTCTTATATTATATATTTACTTATTCTAATTTTCTTGCTTTTATATAAAATGATAATATTTATGATAATGTTTTCTGTAATATTTTTATTTCTTATATTATATATTTACTTATTATATACTGTATATTTATTTATAAAAACATTTGGAAATAATAAAACCTAAAAGTATACATTTTCAGATAGATGTTTAAAGTAGTTTTCATTCTTATATTGTATATATAGTTATTATTTATTATTTTTTATATTGTATATTTACTTGTTCTAATTTTATTTTATATCTACCGTAATATTATGATAGATGTTATTGACCATATGACTCTTTTCCGTGCTTTGACCTCATTCACACGATACAATGAATGACTTTCTGGTACGTTTACCCCACCATTTCACTACTTCGGCAAAAATACGGTTAACTCAAGAGTTTTAAATGGATGTGTGACCGAAAAAATAAGTACACATTAATGATATAGGTATCTAAATCAATTCTCTTAAACCCTTCTACATGTACCCAAGATCATTACCTATGTTAATGTGAGGCCACACAAGACTCCACACTCGTTCGAGTTTGGATCTAATATCACTTACAATGCCCCGACGCCCACAACTAATGGGTCTTCCACGCCCACTCTCTCGGCTGTGGGCTCTATTATGTGTGATGGGTTGTGCATTAATTTTTTGAAGGCTCGAAAGTCTTGTTTATCGAATCTGCAACCACTAGATGACCTTTCTCCATGCCTATACCTCATTCACACAAACCGTGAATAACTTCTTGGTAGGTTACCCATCTTTCACTATTCTAGTGAGAACATGTTTATCTCTTGAATTTTAAATAGATGTGTGACCAAAAATATAAGTACACTTTAATAATATATGTAAACAAATCAAGTCTCTTAATTCTTTCCATATATACTGAGATGTTACACTTATTATACTCAATGTTATTCATGATTATCTTATTTTTCTAAATCTCTTAGTGTCTGACGGTTATATACTTGTCTAATTTGGATATAGTGTTGTCGTTGATGTTTGTATCTTTAATGTGAATGGAACATGTATGATTCTGCATACTTTCACTGAATTACATATTCAACCTTTCTTAATAGTCAGAAAGCTCTCTGGCCATACGGTTAAGTGTCTTCACCAGAATGGTTTCATATCGTTTTCCGAAAGTATTATTGCAACTCTTTAAGGCTGTGGTTGGGTGCTTGTTGTTGTTGATCTGCAGCGCGATATGCCGATATATAACAAGAGGATGGGGTCGTTTGATTCAATACGAAAATAACACTACAAAGAGCAATACAACTCTTCTTTCAATGCATTTTAAATAGTGTTATTTGCCATATTTAACGTTGACTCTCTGTCAGCTTAAAATGACTACTCAGACCAAGTTGGAGATTAGATGACCAATTTTTTTTAGAAATTTTTCTAGACAATCTTATGAATGCAATATATATTGTAAGCCTTGAAGTGAAAATTAACGATTGATTAAAAAAACAGAACCATTGAAACGAGAGTATTAGTCACATATGCATACATATGTGACAGCACAGGGATAAAGATAATTACTACTAGCATAATTTTTTTGCATCTCTAAGAAAACATTCCAGAATGGTCAAAACAATGGAAGATATATTTGCGACATCAGAAATCTCATTTAAGAGGAGCTCTGGACGCCTAGGCTTGACAGTTAACAGTTCATCTCTACACGTAAACGCAGTTGAAATCGTAGTACCAATGTTGATGTTTAAGGTATCATAATCCTTGGCTTCCAAAGATTTGAGTGCAGTATCAAAAGAACCAACAGCGAGGTCAAAAGTTTCAGAGCATACCTCATAGGAACCTTTAGCACTTGGATCGGCACTGCTGCTGTTTTGAAGTGACTTGAATTGATTCAGCATGTCTGAGGTTTTTTTAGAATCATATTTGATCAAAAATTTGGCCAGGCCTGAAAGATCCAGTGTTGCAATTTCATGGGATGATGAGTTTAGGAACTCAAGGCATGATGAAGCATTGTTGATTCCTCTTTGTGTGCAGATTCTGTTGACTTCACTATTTGTAACCATCGTGCTAAATCTTGCATATGATGAGACGACACAAAACAGTAAAACTACTACAAGAACCATAATAAAGTTTTTTCTCATCATTTTTTTTTCCGTGTTTTGTTCAATAGTAGTATAACATATGAGATTTATATAAGTTCGAACATATCTTCAAATTAAATGCTGATATATTTTATTTACTTTTCTCTTAATCAAAGGATCTGAATTAATAGCAGCAATATATCAAATATGGCAAACCGTCAAAACAGTTCAATGTTTCCTTTTACTTTCTGGTATTTTTAGATGAATTAGATTTTCTTTCCGGAAATGTTCTATTATATTCTACAATGGTTTTTTTTTTTTGGAAGAGGGGACCGGAGGAGGTCAAACAATCTAGAATGTTTTCTCCTAAGAAAAGGAATCTCACATTTACGTAAGGTAAGTATATATACCTATTTTCTGTTTGTTACCTTTCCCAGAATGAAAATATCTAAGTTTCTAATGAATTGTATAATTAACTTTCTCTTTGCCAGTGTTGATGGATACATGGTCGTTTTGAAAACGATAAATTAGTATTTGTTATAAGTAATTTTTTGCAGAATTTTAAATTAAATACACATCTCTATTACAAAGTAATTATAGAAACAATATTATATACTTCTAAACAATACAATAACTAATCTTGTGTCCAAACAATATAAAAAAATATGTCTCATTTTCTAATCATTTTTATCAATTTTCTTTCAAACTAGGAGTTAAACCGTGCTACGCCGCGAAAACTATTTTTATTTTCAAATGTTAACTATATTGTATATTCATTTATTATTTATTTTTTCTTATATTATTACTTATTCTAATTTTTTTGCTTTTATATCAAATGTTAATATTATAATAGATGCTTAATATGATTTTTCTATTTCTTATATTGTATATTTATTTATAGGGAAATTGTTAAAATACTCAATCTTTAATTTCAAATGCAAAAGTGTACCCCAAATTCAATTAAATGCAAAAGTAATCCAAAAAGCTATTGAAAATACAACAAACTCCTTGTGAGCAAACAAAAAAACTGTATTCAATTTTACCATAATAACTTTTTCGAGTGAGAAGACTTCCATGTAAGTTTTCTCTTCTCTGTAAGTCTTTCAAACAATAAATCTTAAAAATATTTATAAAATTTATAAAAAAATATTTATATTGGGGAAACTAGAAATCATGTAATCACAAACATTTGTAAATAATATAAATTTATATCAACTAAAATTAAATTATTTTACCTAGATGATTTAATGTAGAATGAGTCATGATATTCATTGGTTTAAGGTTTAGTAACATATCTTATAGTATTGTAGGTAGTATTAGGGGTAGATTTTGAAATCTTATCTTTTTAACTTTTTATTTTCTGAACTTGACGAATATGTGTTAGTGATCCTCTAATAAGATGAGTTTAAACACTTTCTAAGTTTGTTTTATTTTAAAGGAAGTGTTTTTACTTAGTTAATTGATTTTAGGGTTTCAGAAGACTTCCCCGAAAACTTCCCGGGAAGTCTTCTAACATATAATGCAGTAGAAAACTTCATGGAAGACTTCAAAGAAAACTCTACAAATTTCCCCGCTTAAATTTCAGTGAAATTCAAATTTCTCGCCTAATGGCGAAGTCTTCCAGGAGTCTTACAAAAGTCTTCCAGAAGTCTTCTCTAAGAAGACTTCCCTGTAAGTCTTCTTCCGAAAACTTCTTTAGAAGTCTTCTCAAATAATAAATCTTAAAAATAATTTATAAATTTTATATAAAAAAATTATATGGGGGGGGGGGGGGATAGAAATCATATAACCACAAACATTTATAAATGATGTAAATTTTATATCAACTAAAACTGAATCAAACTAGATGATTCAGTGTAGAATGAATCATCGATATTCCTTGGTTTAGGGTTTAGTAACATATGATTATAGATATTGTAGGTAGATTTTTTAGAGTCTTATCTTTTTAACTGAATTTGACGAATATGTGTTAGTGATTCTCTAATAAGATGATTTTAAATACTTTATAAGATTATTTTATGTTTAAGGAAAGTGTTTTTGTTAGTTAATTGATTTTAGGCGTTTCAGAAGACTTCCCGGGAAGTCTTCTAACTTCTGGAAGACTTTCCTGAAGACTCCGAGAGGACTTCTCAAGAAGTCTTCTAACTACTGGAAGACTTCCTGGAAGACTCCGAGAAGACTTCTCAAGAAGTCTTCCAAATCTAACCCCGAGACTTAATTTACCTTCAATTTGAAATTAACCGGAAAAAACAAAAATATATTTAACCTAGCCTGATAATTTACCGGACATATAAAATAGTAGTTTTTCACTGTTCTTTTTCACTTTTGGTGTTTCAGAAAAAAATTGGTGAAAACCCTAGAGTCCTCTTCTAAGGTGATTACTGTGGCGATTTCGATGAATCTCTTCTCCATCGTTTTCACTCCATGTAATTCTTGTTTTTTCGGTCAATCTTGTATCTCCCTCATCGCCCAAGTGTATTATAGTAGATTAAAACTAACTGGTTCCTCTTTATTCATATCTGAAACCGTTCGTTTCCTCCCCCGTGACTCTTGCCTCTATTTCTTTCTTTCCAACCTCCATTTCTCCGCATCGGCAGTTAAGTTGACCCATTTGTCCGTAAGTCTCGCAGAAATGAGCGTACCTTAAGTCTTCATGGAAATCATTTGTAAGTTTTTCATGGAAGTTCATCCGTAAGTCTTCATGGAAGTCATCTGGAAGACTTCATGAAAGTCATCTGGAAGACTTCATGGAATTCATGTCGGAAGACTTCATGGAAGTCTCCAGGAAGTCTTCGAATGACTTCATGAGTCATTCAGAAGATTTCATGAAGTCTCATGAATTCTTCCGTAAGTCTTCGGTAAGTGTTCGGTTTAAGTATTTCGTAGTGTCTTCGATAAGTCTTCCTTAAGTTTTCCGTAAGTCTCTCGCAGTCTTCACAGAGTCTGGATATTAGTAATAGAACTCTTGGTGTGTTTGTTTTATGTTTGAGATGTGTGTTTTGTCATTGTTTGCAAGGCTATAAAATGGAATTATCAGAACTTCGAATAGGTTGTTCACCTTAGGGGAAGAGCCGCATTTCACTGAGAGCATTGGATATCATACCGATGACCACAAATTACTTCCTGCTGTAAGGATGCTCTCAATGCTGATGATGGGAGGTGTTGAGGAATTCTAGGTTGGAGTCTTCATAAATTTTTAGGAGTTGAACTTGGTGGGCCTCAAGGCTGGTTCATTTATGGCTCTGTTTTTCAGCTTGATGTCAAGAAGAAGTACGAGCTTTGGAGTCTTATTGGTTCAGAGCCGGTGAGTTTTTTCACTCAGTTGAGTTCAAACATCTCACTAGTCTCAACTGCGAGTAATGTTGAGCATGTGGATAATCCTCATGTAGAGTTGACAGAGGAGTGTATCAGTTCTGGGAGTTGATGGGCTGTTGATATCGATTATGGTTCAAGCTCCAAAATAGTGGCGGGTGCTGGGTGATGTGGACAGTGGTCTCGGGATGACCGCATGAGGATGGATACCTAGCCATCTACACATGATTCATTGAAGGACGAAAGTCCACATGGCCGCTACACGGGCTAGTCCTGCCAGGCTAGTGATGAATACTAGAAGACTTTGAGACGCTACCCATGGGGATGAGTAGCGCATTAAGATCCTTATAGAGCTCTGTGAAGGTCAAGCATTGAGATCAGCTTATCACATGATTGATGGGTTTGTGCATTAAACAAGTAAACGTGCCAAGTTTGGCAATCTACCTCGCTTTGCCACTGCCATATCCGACTTTTTCTGTTGTCGGATGAGTATGGAAAGCCCATACTAGACAAACTAGTCGCATGGCTATTTTGCAGTCGGCTCAATGTTATAAGGGACATAAAGGCTCGGCTACGAATAATTTGTCACAAGGGAGAGTATCATCACCACAGGTATGGTCTGCATATTCTCCTAACGATATGATTTTTGTATGGTAGTAATTATTGTCTCAGCGTATCTAAGCTTGATAGTGCATTAACTTCTTGCAGATCGCAGTGGAAAACTATCCCTAAATGCAAGTGAACCTCTGTAGTGACAGGAGATTGGTGAATTTGTTCGCCATCAGTAGGTGCGAAAAATTAAATTCGACAAGATAACACGCGATGTATGGAACTGTATTAAGAATCAAAACCCTTAGGTGGAATTTCTTACAACGAGTGCTGGTAAGAAAACGTGAAGGATGTAAGGTGAAGTGTAGAGTATATAAAAGAGTGAATATTTGGGTCAGATAACCCAATCATACAAAACACGCTCCACTTTCAGTACTAAGCCTTGACAATTGTGTGGGACCAATCAAGACGGTTATGCATGTGTTACAGGATGAATCTGCTTGAGATTTCTTTGAAGGAAGAAAGAAGGACCCTGCGAGGAAAAACTTTGTAACCGTCTCTGCAGGCTCGTACTGGTAGTGCGTGGAGTGGGTTAGAGAGAAGAAGAGCTTGAAGCAAAGTTTCAAGAACTTGACGAAAGTTATTATCTGATGGGTTTGGTCAATGCTGTCCCTAAAGGAGATAGAAGCTCTCTACTGATAGGCTTTGCTTTCCTTGATGCATCGTGTGTTAGTAAGATGTGGAAAATTAAGTACGCCAAAGTTTCCAAGAGGACTGAGCCCGATAAGACCGGTGTTAAGGAAGGCGGCTCCCTGCGTGTGGTGAGTTGGGTATTAATTATGCATGTTTCACTACCTAATTTTGCGCAAACACAAAGAAGGTTTGGGGATCGGATGGAACGCTTAGGTGGGTATGGATGAGTGTTATGCGCCAGCTGAACTTTAAGAACGAGTCGAATTAGGATTGCTATTGTGTTAAGTATGAGTTTCTGAAAACGCGCTTAACATAAAAATTGAGGTGTTAAAAGGCGAATTTAAGGAATGGTAATCCTTTGATGATTACTATGGCAAACGAGAAAGAATTGGTTCGCGGACATACTTTTCAACCCGAGTAAAATTGGTAAGAAGATCAATCCCAGGCTGTAAAGGGTGAGGCAGTTACCTAGTTTTAATAGCCGGCATTGCTATCCTTCATCGGAGTGTTTCCATATGTATCCATTTCCCATTATTGACGAAGAGAAGGATAAGGCAATTAATCATTGACAGGCCGAGAACAGCTGGAAAGCTACACTTAATGACAATTCTAGTCAAAGGATGCAGTATACCACTCTTGATGTCTCTCCTTCCCCTTGATTCAAAAATTTTTATGCGGCCTCCCCTGTTCCATACTCCTTAAATTCTAGACCACATTAGGAATGGATCCATCAATTTAGTTTAACTGAAATAACCCTTAAAAACCTTTCTACTCTATACTAATTGTAATCTCATCTTAATGAATTAAAGTATATCTAATGATAGTTTCTATAATTATCCTATCTATAGACTAACCATATATTAACGAATAAGAATTTAACTCTTTTGTTAGACCTTGTCTCATGGTTTAAGTATTCCTTCCTCTCCTAATCTCTGTACCCGACTTATCATCAAAACTAAGTTTTATCTTTAAAAAATTGACATATAGTATCAAGCCCTGAAATGATTCCTCGTAATCTGGGATTTTAGATTCACGCAAAGATCGTCCAAGACTTTTGGATCTCATACTTTTGTCAAGACAATCAATGATGGGAAAAACAAACAAGGTTGTGGTTACTGGTTACAGTCATGCGGCAAGGCGAGGAAAAACTTATCCCTGCGATTATCCGAGTCTTCCTTGAGTTTGAGCTCCCACAATCGATGTGGTTGAAGACTGGCTGTTGAGTTCTTCCTACGGATATTTCAGGTAGATCCAAGCCTTGATTAGTTGAATAGCGGGTTTTGTATGAGACAGTTAATCCATGGCTCTTGTCTTACCTGGTGTGTTTACAACCGTACTGTAGTAAGCATTATCATAAGAATTGGTATTTTGAATCTCCAAAACTCTTCAATAATGTCACTGGGATGAAAATTGATATGAGAGAATCTGTATAGGATATCTCAACAAGTGCCGTTTGCCCGCGAGATAAGCAAAGTTCTCGCCCCAATATGAGGACAAGTGGTTGGCAAGAAGCACATGCTGGTTATGTATATTCTCCCAGGCTAAATAATACGCTCCGCTTGATTTCCTCCAAAGTTCTTGGAGGACTAATATATGCTACTTGTACTGAGTACCTAAAGGCCTAAAATATCTTTGGGTCTATCACACTCTTCACCCATATTGATGAACAGAAGGTGTATTGATCTGCAGATAGCGATCTCATAAATCACTCATTAAGTAGGTCTAGTGGTTCCGTTTTTGAAGTCTAGACAAAAAGAGGCGCAATCAACGAATCTTGCTTACAATGGAGGAAATGGATGTTTACGAGACAACACAGGATGGAACCAAAGTATTAGAGCTTTCTCCACTTTGCGTCATGTCGTCACAGACTGAAGATGCCATGGTCTTTTCGAAGAGTGGCCAGAGCGAGCATTACTGTGTTGCGACCAATAGATGAGCGGTTTTGGTATAAACTCTGAGATCTGAATGTGAGATGTATAAATTTTCTTATCGTGACATAAATCGATCGAAGAGAGACATCAACTCTAAAACCAAGGTCTCAATTCGCCTCCTTGCCCTGAACCCTACAAATCCCACTTACAATGGACCCTGATCAATCACCATTACTTAGGGCTGAGCATAAAGAAAACTCCTGGAGGGAGGTGACTAGAGGATGTTATGGGCTTGTCCCAAATCAAAGGATGCAATAGGGAAGAAAGGGTCAGTGTTCCTCTTAGTAAGTGCTACTCTTTGTGAACTCCGCCTTTTACGGTAAAGAAGAAGAGCACCCTCCTCCCTTAAAGTCCAAATCAAGTTGATAGTTCTCCTGCGAATGCCAAGAAATTGCCACATTAATTATCAGTAGGTGTCATCTGACATAAAATTGGCCATGGTCTCTTGAGTTTTTGGATTTCCGCAAAGAAAGAGAAAAAAGGTACAATGCTGGATTTGTGATCATTGTAAGAGGCATGACACAAGAAGAGCAGTGCCTGGGATATTACACCGCACACTTGAAGCCGGCTAAGTTCCCATGACAGGACAAGGATGCAAAAGCTCAATCTCTCCTATGAGAACCGGTGAGCAAAACTTGGGACAAGTGCTGCCGGGTACATCCGAAGCCGAATCCATCAATGAAGGAGCCGTATTAGGAAACGATGATACGATGGTTGGCCCATTGAATCAAGACACAATCCCACCAACCACCAGAAACCAGAACCCACAGTTCAATGATAATGCTAACTATATAGATTACGCACAAAGATCATACTATTGCATGCTCTAAATTTCACCTCTTCAAAGACAATAGTATTTAACAACCTTGAGTATTCTTTTGATGCTATCCGTTTTGTGGTAACCCTGTCCTAGAATAAACATAATAGAGCTTGTGGTAGTATTCATCACGTGACTAACGTCATAAGGGACCCCCAGCTAATCTTAGTATTGGTTAGTGCCTCTTCATACACCATATACGATTAAATCTTAGCATCCAGATCAGCTTGATTGGCCAGTCCAAAAATTGATAGCCAGTCATAACAGATGTGTCTGAGTATCCTGCCAATGCAGCACCTAATCAAATATTGCTTTGGCGGGCCCAAAAAAAAAAAAATTTCGTTTAGTTATTCCACTTTTTACAAAAAAACCGTGCAAAAATATACCTGATAAACCCAAAAAAACTGACTTTAAAACGGGGCCATGCATCTCCGCCTGTTCAATTTAACATTACCATCTCAGGATGATGACAACAATCCCTGATATTCGTCCGCATAGTACTTATACGACTTAAAGATATACGATGAGAGACAAAGTCGCCCTGCTCGTATCTTCATAAGTCCAATAACTTCAAACCACTAGACGCAGCACTCTTGAAAATTTTCTTCCTTCTAAATGACTGGGTGCATGTGGAATAATTCGTGATAGGGCTTAAGCAAGATCAGTACACCATCTGCTTTTCCTACAAGCTCATGTAATTCTGTCAAAATCAGCTCCGTTGGCAGAAATGAAAGCGAGTAAATATGTCCAATTAATAAAGCGATTGATATGTCTCCTAATCTAAAATTAGTATGTTTGAGAGGCGGCTAACTGAACCTGTAATCTAGACCTAGGCCTTATTACATGCCTAACTCACTTCCAAACTTGCGGCTCATCCGTGAACTTAGGATAAAATAAACTTAGGTGTACGTTCTGGATTTTAAGCAAGGCTAATGCAATGTGGTCTTTTAAAAGCCTTAATTAGATTGCTGATAGCCAGATAGCATGAGCATAATTTCATACACATATGTTAGGGCGGACTTTA
>CAJHQP010002304.1:0-89244 GCA_905132765.1 Moricandia arvensis | reverse complement strand
TCTTATTATTCTGTTGCGAGTTTTGTAGTGATCGTTTTGATGATCCATCCTAATAAAAGCGTTCTATCTATCAAGTTTTTTTTTTTACTATGCTCAAAACATTACATGAAACTAAGTTGTCTGAAAGCACTGACACTATTTTGTATTGAAAATGAATAGCAGAAAACGGATTTAAACAACTCTCTAAAATCATGTGGTTGGTAAAAACATAATTGGAAAATCACACACGTAGTTAGATCGTTTTTACTACTGCTCGGCATGTAACTATTTATTTAACAATAAAAATGGTCCTTAGTCCTTACAGATGATGATGAAATATATGGTTAGTTTATAAGATCGCTAACAATATGGGTAGCACGATTTCTTGAAGGCCAAGATTTAAACTATCCACAATAATATACTCTTGTGTTTTCTTTGTTGCAACAACAAAGATTCTGGTTATTCTCTTCGTATCAGGAGGCCAGGACCACCTTGTTATTACTAAAACCAAATAGAGAATAATATCAAGAAAATGTCATATTTTAGATATTTTATATCATTAACTAATTCAAGGTGATAGAGGAGGATTCAACCACCTGGAAAGTCATGTTGGAGTAGGAGAAATGGTGGTCATAGGAATAATAAGTGAACTTAATTGCAATTGTGAAAATAAGAAGACGAGAAAGCTCTAACTTGTGAGCCTCGTATAACTACTTTCGAGTATGAAAAAGAAGACCACATAACTTACGTGTTTATGGTTGAGAGATAGTGGCTCAAACTTAATCCCAAAGGCCAATTTGTTAAAGGAAAAAAACGACGTAAGGAGAGTTTGTAACCTCGCAATCGCAACCAAGTGGCGTTTCTTAGGCTAACAATTCAAAAATATCAGGTTGTTTTTCCATCACAATCCAGATTTTTTTTTTTAGTTATACTAGAAAGTCAAATACTAAATACTTGGAGGAACAGATTGGTATGGTAAAAATGGCAAACCGGGTTTATGCATATGGGTCAATGTCAAACTGTTACTTAAAACTGTAAACCGGTTCTCAACCGAATAAAGACCCAAAAGTCGAATCAGTCACCAGAACCTGTTACATCTTTTGGTAAAGCCTTCTTCTCTAATGGTTAAAAGTGCCATGTTTGAGTCTCAGCAACCGGTTCTTGATTATGGTCCAAAGAGATTGTAGATTTCGGCCAATAACTTCTTGAATTAGTAAAAAAGAATCAGTTTTTCAACCCAAGCTCTGGTTCAACTGAGATCAGATTATCCATATCAAAGTCATTGATGAAGAAGATGATATCATGTCAGTGGTAAAGAGTTTTGAACCATTCATTACTCATTTAGCAAGAGCTAATGAATCTGAATCACAAGTGAATAACCCACTGATCTCTAGAAAAAAAAACTCTAATTGATTCATCATCTTAAACCAGAGAAACTCTATCAAACTGTTGTATCCACTTACCTGAAGTCTAACATACCAAAGGTATGTACTTTGCAGTCCATTCTAAACATCTACAGCTGATCTAACACTAAAGAAGCTGATAATAAATACAAAAACAAGTAAAGAATCTAACATTTCTCATGGACATTCACAGGAATAGGATGCAACATCCAAAACCATTGATCAACCAAAAATCAAATTTCCCAATGTATCCATCGTTTTATTGCTTGGAAACACAATACATTTGGTTGATTAATCCAACGATCTTAAGAAACAGATACAAAGCAAAACCAACTGTTGAAACGATGAACCATACATAATGAATGAAACAAGAACAAAAGCTTCCAAAGAGTTCCAGGTTCTGTAAGAAAAGTCCCCTCATTCACCCAAATTACAAGTGAGAGACAAAAGGGTTTCTTCCCAAACTCTCTGTTTTCGATCTCAACCCATTGCAATCGAACCCGCATCCACACTGCGGCGACTCGTAAAACTCCTCGATCGCGAAGTTCGCCGATGTGATCCCGACGGAGAACTCGAGCTCGTCTCCGTTCCTGATAACCTCCACGATGTTAAGCCAAAAGAAGAGAACTTTCACCTTCACGCCGGTCAGATTCGTGATCTTGTTCTCCGATATGACACCGGAGATTGTCGATTTGTAGTCCAATTGGTAAGAGCCTTGGAGGGAGAAACTACACGACTTGTCGAAATACGCGTGGAACTTCCCCGTGGATTTGTCCAGATCGTACGATAAGACTCCTTTGGGGAGAATCCCGACGGGGAAATTGTAGCTTTGGAGGAGAGTGTATGCTGTTGGGGTATCGTTATCTGTAGAGGCGGTGGTGAACGGCGGAGTAACGAAGAAGAGGAAGAGAAACGAGGCGGTTAAAATCGGAAAGAGAGACATGGGTCTTTCAATCTGACGAAACCTAATCTGATGTTCTGATAAGAATCTGATCAAATACATAGTGATTGGGATTTAGGTTTATCCCAGTTTGGATATTGTTTTCGGGTCGACAAGGAAGAAAAACAGAGGTTCTCAAGTGAAAGACGTGACAAGTTTAAAAGCTTGGCCCATGTGAAAAATATCTAACACACCAGTAAACGACGCCGTCGTCACCAAACAACTATCGGAAAGACACATGAGGTGTCCTTTTGGTTTGTTAGCAATTTAGGTTTTTGAGTCGGATTCGGATCCACTCCTTACGGATCTTAGGCCATGATTACTCCTAACACCTTTAATGGATTTCTTAATTTTTTTTAATCTGAATTAAAAGAAAAAAATTTAAATTAGACCAATCGCGGGCCGCCATGTATTAGTAAGACCCGCAAACAGCGTAAGAAACCACATAAAAGAGACTCTTAATTAGTATGTTTTGTAACTGGTTTTTAACAATTAAGTCTCCCCTCCTAGAAAACCCACTAGTTACCCCTATAATCATGGTCTTAGATATTTAAATTCAGTACTGATTATTTTTCTAAGTTTGGATCGATTCAATTTATAACTAAAATATTTGTAATATACATGTAATTTCAGAATAATTTCGGGATACGTATTATTTTATTATTTGAAGAGTTAGCAAGAAAATATTGAAGACTAGAAACAAGAAATATTATAACTAAAAAATAAATTAAAATAAAGAAAATATAATATATTAAATTAGGTTTCCATGTTTTTAAGTTGAGTATAAATTAATTCTTATCACATCGATTCTATTTGGGTAGGTTTTATGAGTAAAGGTCTATTCAGATCTATTATTTTGGTTTTGATTATTTTTGAACTTAATTACATATTATCAATTTTTACTTCGGTTTTAGATTAGATATTTTAGATCGGTTCCTACTCGATTCATCCACAATGGTAAAATGTAAGACGTTAAGATAAGTACCAAAGTAATTAAACAATGTTATAAACTATAAAAATATTGAAAACCCAACAAAAATCATGTTTTAATCAAAACATAATTCGGGCATTGTATAATCGCATATTTTATAACAATAAAATGATATATGCTAGTTATTCAATATCAATACTACAATTTATTCAGGCATGACCAGTCCATAATATCACAAACCACTCAAATTTTCTGTTTAGTATGAATACTACAGTTTATTAAGCTAAGCTAATAAGTAAAGTGACTGTTTATTTGTTTTATTCATAACAACTTGGGAGGTTCAAGAGGAAAGTGTGAGCTCACGACAATAAAACCCACAACCACACTGTGGACTCGTCTGGAAACGACGCTCCGAGAATTCTTCAGAAGCAGCACCAACGGAGAGTTCGAGTTCCTGGCCGTCACTAGTTACCTCCCCTATGTTTAGCCAAAAGTATAGCACTTTGACACTTACTCCCATCAGCTTACTGATCCGTCCGGTTTTTATGAAGCCCGAGACGATAGGTTCGTACTTGACCTTGTACACCTCGATGGGGAACCGACACGTGTTGTTGAAATAGACTTTGAAAAAACCGGTTTTGGAGTTTAGGTCGTAGTCTATGACACCTTCTGGTAATATTCCTCGTGGTAACTTGTATTTTTGGACTACATCGTAAGCTGTTAGGTTTGTGCAGGAAACGTAGAAAGAAGTGGCAAAAAGGAAGAGTGAGAAGACGAATATGGACATTTTTTTTAATTAACGTCGTGTCCCCTCTTGGGTTCGTGTCTTGTTTTGTCACAAGTCGTGTTTTTGATATCTTTGTAAGTTGGTTTTGGGATGTCTCTGTGCTTTATTTATAGGTTGAGTGACGTTCCTAACCGACCATGAAGGAATGCACGGTCCAGATTTGATGTTAAATAATTTCATTTTTTGGCATAAATTGTTTAATATTACATTATAAGGCTCTCTCTACATTTCTTTGGCGTTGAGCTAGGTTTTCGGTTTGTTAAAGTTCCAACACAAAGAATACAGTTTCTTTCTTCAAATTAAATAATTTAATTTAGTCAAAAAAACTAAATAATTTTAACAGAAATTGCACCCTCTAACACCAAAAGAAATAACTAAGAGCAAGTAATAAAAAAATGTATGTATTATGAAATCAAACCGCTGGTGTAAGGCACTCCGGTCTTCCAAATCCAATCATCTTCGATAAATAAACCAGTGATTGTGAAATTAGCTGCATCAGTCGAATTAATCACGTGAAAACCGGGCCATGTGACTCGGTTTGTAGTGTTTGAACCAGGTCCTGTATTGTTATACTCAGCGTAGTATAACGTACTCAGTGCGAAATCGCCGTTCCATTCTCTCCATCCAACCGGTTCGACAAAACCATCAATGTACGATTCCATGATAACCGTACGTGAATAATTCTTCCATGGTCGACCCAAATACGTTCTAACCGTATAGTTACTAAAAACAAGATCATCCGCTGGTTTAATCGTACAGTTTTGGATCGACGTACCCGTGTTCTGATTCGGATCAGACCGGCCTTGTGCGGTGATTGCATTGAACTGGTTCGACATCGGTTTTCTCGGATATAGATTACAATTCTGAAACACAACAGCTGCGTTTCCAAATATAAAATCGACTGTTCCATAGACATCGCATTCTCTATAAAACTGTCTTAGAGAATGCGTGTAGAGCGTATCTTGATAGGCCTCGAAACTACAACTATAGAAGATTGAGAAATCTGCACCGCTCCTTACCGCAACCGCCTGGTGCTTCTCCGGTCCAGCCGTGTTCCGGAAAGTTATGTTCACCGCAACGAAGTTCGGTGCTGTCACAGCTGAAAAAAATCACGTGCAAGATAATTATCAATCGATCCAAAAGTACTATGTATGCATCTCAACACTAATTAGTACACACTAGGTGTTGTTAATGCATCTTGTCTCTTATTCACCACTTTCAATCTAACTTTTTTGACTTATAGTTGAAAATGCAATAATTAAAGGTATCTATTGACGTACTCGATGCATTAAAATATTATGGGAAAATAACTTTAAGATCTCGAGACATTATTACTAATAACATGTGATGTCTGACGTACCAAAGCTGGCGGAGTTGAAAGTTGTCCAACCGTCAACGACGCTTCTATTCCCGGTCACCACCGTCTGGTTTATTCCGTCGCCGATCATCATCACGTACCTTTTGTTCTTCGCGATAGAAACGTATTCTTCGTATATCCCCGCCGTCACGTAAATCAAGAAAAACCCGCCGCTTCCGTCGGTGTTATTCGGAGCAGCCGCGACGGCCGCCGTGATATTGGTAAAGTTCCCGGTTCCGTCTTGCATCACGGTGACGATGTCGCTTATCAAAACCATGCTTCCGTCGTCTCCGTCACCGGCGGTGAGTTTTCTCCTGCTGAGAGATTCGTAAACGGCTTTGGTTCGTTCTGTCATTTTTAACGGCAGGGCTCCGTTACGGAACAGACGGAACGGTTTAGTGTGAGTTGATGTTCCGGATCTCGGGTGGGCCCAAGCAAACCCGGTTCGTTTCTTCTTCTTTGGGACCCATCCTTTGGTGAAGAGAGCGAGCGAGACGCTAAAGAGCTTCGCGTCATGGACGAGAGGCTTAGCAACGCCGTTACGTACCGTCCACGAGGCGGAAGACGAAGCGGCGGTGGTAAGACCCTCGAGACACGTCTGCTCATTAGTTAACGCCGCGGAGAGAAGCGTTTGGACATCGTCGGCCTTTGGAAACGATAACGTTTTGAAGGTTGACGTTGCGTTGACCGTTACAAACGACGTTAAGAGATAGTCCATGGTTAAACCGGCTAGGAAACGGCAGTCTTGGAGAGCTCTAGTAACGGCGGGTGGAGATACATGAGCGTTGCGTTTTAGGTATTTATCGACCGTGCGGATGAACTTTCGCGATTGGGATAGCGATTTGCGGATTGAGAAACGGCCGTACTGTTGAACGTTGCCTTCACTGTGGTGTGGGAAAAGTGTTTGGCAGTATTTTGGATCCGGCGTCGTTTTGCAGATGTTTGAAGACTTTGATATGCTGTGAGAAGCAACTAGGAGTGACTGAAGAAAGCATAATAGTGTAATGATAAAAAGCAATGGAGATTCCATTGTTACTGAGTTTTTTTTTTAGTTTTGTTTAATGTGAATAAAGAGTTTAGGTTTAGTGGTTTATATAGAGTGTGTTTGATGATGAAGGGGGATGAGGTGGGTCCATTTTATATTTTACCATAAAGTTTATTGTTCCTGCTTTCATATCAATCTATAGCCAATGTATACTATAATATTGAAGGGTGATTATATTATAAGTCAACTCGTTCGGGAGTCTTAAAAACGCGTCGGTTGTTTCAGGATTATATAACAATCATCGGATACTCTTGTCAGCAGATTCAGACTTGCTTAGCTGTTGAATGCAGAACCATGTGTTTTCGTATCTTAATAATAATCCACATATAAGCAAAAGATAATAAGATATGAATATTTATTTGTAGGAGCATGCATCTCGATGATTGATTTGTTCGAGTGATTTATTATTGCTAATAGTAAGTTCGTACTCTCGGTTCCCCGAGCAATGCGATTTTGAAGTAGCCGTTACGCTGTTCTGAGTTGTTTTCATTTCTACATACATGTATAAATCACTTACATATAGATTTTGTTTAATGTAGACAATGTAGCACATCATAAATTTGATAACTTAATGTCACTTTGATTTTTTTTTAAAACAAGTTACTAATCAACTACGTGATGTTTGCATTAACATTTCCACAGTCTGATGCAATTGTAATTTAAGTCTGCTTAATAATCGACTGATGCAAATGAAGTGATTGACGTCGAGCTGTTCCTAAATCTGTTAACGCCCCCAAATAATTAATGATTCTTACCGTTGAGATTCAATTAGCTTCACAATTAAAGCCTTTATAATTATGATTAGTCAGTTCTGGATAGATTAGACAACCACCCAGCAAGTAATC
Source organism: Moricandia arvensis (assembly GCA_905132765.1). NCBI lineage: Eukaryota > Viridiplantae > Streptophyta > Magnoliopsida > Brassicales > Brassicaceae > Moricandia > Moricandia arvensis. The sequence continues at coordinate 81,957 of CAJHQP010002304.1, read as the reverse complement.
GTGTGTTATAATTAAAACTTTATTAAACTATCATAGTTTTTGTCACATAGATAGAAACTTAAAATTAATTGTCATGAAAACCATCTCAAGGCAGAACGGTCCGAAAACGACAGACTGTGACCTAGATTTGCAAAACATTAATATCTAGTCGCATTTTTTTAGTACGTGCTATGTATTCCAGAGTCTTAAGATATTTGCGTGGTTAATAACTGTGTAATGAATGCCACCAGAGAGTAAATAGTCACTCGAGTTACTGTGGTTAATCCTCAGTTTTAAGTTCTTAACACGTTCATATTTTTGGGACTTACGCTGATAATAAATAGATTTACGAATCTGTTGATTCATAATCCTCTGATTTTTTTTTTTTTAATGGCAACCATGACTTTGCTCTAAGACCATATAATGCAAACATGATGTACTGATGGATAATAGAAAACTTTGCGGACTGAAATGATGAATTTATTGAGTTAGAAAACATGATTCCAATAATTAGTGAAATACTGATCATATGCTATTGCTTGTAATCTTAGTGATGTAGCGGAAGCTTTAAAATATAGAATACCCGATTTAAGTGGTGTAGGCCAAGGAAGTCGAGAATGTCAAACCAAAGAGAATAACAGCCATAGGAGTATACAAATTTGTGATATGACAAACCTAAAAAACCATCAAACCTAGAGCTGAGACGATGTGGAATGGTCTAGAGATGGAAGCTTTAAAATATATCCAAATATTCTATTTACACCATTTAGATCGGTAATTAATTGAGTTTTGCTGATAATTTCTATTAACAAAGAATCAGAGATGATAATGGAGATGAAGTAAGATCGAGCTCAGAGAGTGAAGTGATGAAGAAGATGAAAAGAAAGTTTGTTATTCCTCATAAATCTTATTTACATGTCAGTCTTCTATATATATAGTCGTATGGTTAAGCAAAAGGAAACTCAACCCATACTAACCGGTGTAACTACTATATACATAAACCGGCATGAACCAACTACTATACTAATAATTTCCAACCACTTAATCAACATATTTAGTTTTGATGTAGCAGTAGTTTGGAAAGCTAGCGTAGGAGCCTCAATGGTAAAATCTAAGTTTTTAATATTCTTATAATGTCGAATTTAATATTAAAAACATTACAACTTATATTATTTTTCTGTTGATAATAACAGATTTAACATTAAAAATAGATTCTGTTGTTTCTCATATGTAAAACTAACCGTGAAATTAGATTGTTGTTACCTAACATTGGGTGGTGAACACATCCGCAAAAGAAGATGAAACCACACACTCTGGTATTTCAATTGTCTTAAAAATAGACTTGAATCTAAAAATAGAATACCCACTAACCTATATAACATCATGAATCCTCCTATGATCAAATCACTTTTAAATTCGTGTGTACTTATTTAAAAGTACAAAAAACCAAAAAAAATAATAATCACCATGGCTAACGCAAGAATGTTGGCCGCTAAGGCAAATAAAACTAATATCGGTTCATTAATTATAATGGCCTTAGTATTTGGTTCTTGCGTGGCCAATGGTGAATATCTTGGCGGCGGCCGTGAACTTACCGGCAACCCTACCGTCTTTGATATTACTAAGTTTGGAGCAGTGGGAGATGGTCGCACCAATACTTTCAAGGTAATATTTCTTAGATTCTTTTTTTTTTGTAATTATTAATATTTGTGTAATTTGGAACTTTTATAATATAGACATGCAAAATATGCAGGCGTTTTTGAAAACATGGATCCAAGTGTGTGCAAGTCCTGTACCAGCAACACTACTAGTCCCTAAAGGAAACTTCTTGGCTGGTCCAGTTATTTTCGCTGGTCCATGCAAGAGCAAAGTGACCGTGAATGTTCAAGGTACGATCAGTGCTACAACAAGCGGATACGCAACCCCTGAATGGTTCTTATTCGAGCGTGTTGACAATCTCCTCGTCACCGGACCCGGCACATTCCACGGCAAAGGTGAAGCCATATGGGCAGCTGATGGTTGTGGTAAAAAGGCTAAATGCAATCTTCCCCCAACGGTAATAATAAGTTAAATGTAACACATATATCATCTAAGTTTTAATGTATTGTGTACTAATCACATGTACACATGCATGCAGTCTCTAAAATTCAGAAACATAGTAAATCTTGAAGTCAGCGGCATTAGCTCGGTCAACGCAAAGGCCTTCCACATGTTCTTGGTGAAAACCTTGAATGTCAACGTCCACAACATCAAGATCATCGCTCCCGCTGAAAGTCCCAACACCGATGGTATCCATTTGAGTAATGCTGACAACGTTAGAATCGTCGACAGTTTTATTGGAACCGGAGACGATTGTGTTTCGGTTGGTCGTGGTTCCAACAATGTAACCGTTGAACGTGTGATTTGTGGTCCTGGACACGGCCTAAGTGTCGGTAGTCTTGGTAAGTACCCCAACGAGGAAGACGTTAGCGGCATTCACTTCAAGAACTGCACAATGAAAAATACCGACAATGGTCTAAGAATCAAGAGTTGGGGTGGTTCGTCACCAAGCAAAGCTGTGGACATTCATTTTGAAGATATCATCATGGAAAACGTCAAGAACCCAATCATCATTGACCAAAACTATGGTTCAAGAGGAGGAGTAAGTATACATATACACCGGAGAAAATCTTAAAACCAAAACTGATATTAAGAACTTCATCACTCAGCAGCTTACAAAAATCTATATATGTTTTTGTGTGTTTTGTAGGATTCAAGAGTTGCCATAAGCGATGTGTTGTTCAAGAACGTAAGAGGAACAACAATTACAAAAGACTTTGTTCAGTTCATGTGCAGCAAGTCGGTACCGTGCAAAGGAGTCAGCGTGGTTGATGTGAACTTGAACTTCGTGGGCAACAAAGGAGGACATCCTTCGTCGTCAGGAGGCTTGATCGGATCTCTTTGTGATCACGCCAATGTGTTCTTTGGTGGAAAGCTTAGCTTCCCTCTGTGTCCAAAATAAGCTTTTTGGTATAAATAATATAATAAAAAATCAAAAGTTTTCACAAACATCTGTTTTGTTTGTGAATTAGTCTGGAAAATTTATCAACGTGAACTAATCATTCGAATATCTGACTTTTGATAATGTTTTTTTTTCTTTTTTTTTGCTTTTTCCTGGTTTGGGTAATGTATAACAAATGGACCCTTCTGCTGGTTGATTCTGGTTAGAAATTTGGTCAGTGAGTGTAGTGTATACATTACATCCATTTGTATATATTAAAAAGTTTACTCTATTCAAAAGCATCAACCAAAAAAAAACAAGTAACAAAACATCAGCTTCTAGCCTGAAGCACATTGTTTCTTGAATTTAGCTTAACCTATAAGCAAATAAAAAGGTCACGCTAACTGAGATTATCGATGTCTTCATCTCCAGATTTTTTTTTTTTTGAAAAAATCATCTCGACAACTTCTCAAATTATATTTGCTCGGTTCTTTTAGTTTTACACCAATCATATCATTGAGTAAAAAATTTTCTTATATATCCACCCTCTTACATTCATTTAACTGTAAATGATTTAGATTCAAATTGGCATCCCCCATGCAAAGGCAACTTTGGTTTCTATTTGTTTCAGAAACAAAAAAAAAAGTGGTGAGTGGTTTCACAAATAAAACAAAAGTTGCATAGTGATTTGTCTAATACTTGTTAAGAAACAAACATAGTAATTTAAATTAATCTGCGTCTATATTTTAAGCTCTGCAGTTTTTTTTTTTTTTAGCTTAACCTGGGGTATCCCAGACCTGCGGGCATGACATGACCCATATCCGTGTGGTGAGCAGAGGAGGCATGATAGTTCTCGCCTGGGGAGGATCGAACCCGAATGGTGTCAGCCACCCGAGCCCGTCCCATGCCAGTTGAGCTACCTCATCCGCTCATCTGCAGTTTAAGATGATCATATAAGTTATTACCAACGTTCATCATTCGAAACAATTTAGCGAAATAGTTTTTTCTTCTAAGTTTGTACAATTGAAAGACAACCAAACTATCCTTAGATTAAAGTTATCATATTTATGAATATTTCCATGTTTTTTTAAAAAAAAATTTACAGCTTGTTCATAGTGTTTGTAACAAACCTTAATAAACGGGATTTACACAAAAGAAGATGTAAACGCAAGTTACGTAGCGTGTATTGTTTATGAGGCTCATAATGGGCTTTTTAGAAAAGCCTGGTTTATTAATCTAAAGCCCAAAGGAGTGTCTCGAAGAGGAGAAACCCTAGAGAAGTGATATAAATACAAACTCTTTCTCGTTGCTTCCATAAAGCAGGTCTCCGCCACACCAATCTTCCAGGAAAGGGGAGAAGCGAAAATGGTGTCTCTGAAGCTCCAGAAGCGGCTCGCCGCATCGGTGATGAAGTGCGGGAAGGGCAAAGTTTGGCTCGATCCGAATGAATCCTCCGACATCTCCATGGCCAATTCTCGTATGTTTTGCTTTTTCTCTTTTATTCATTTTGTTATGTGTTTTGTCTGGGATGCGATAATAGTAGTTGTAGAAACATTAGTTACTTAGGTTTTGCAATGTAGTCCGTTGGATATGTTGAGTCACTGTCTCCTTTTGCTGATCTACTAATCTAAAGCTCCTAGTTATTACAGCTGTTTGGTTTTATTACAAGTTTTAATCTTTTTAGAGCTGTGGTTTGATGGTGGAAATGGTTTCTGTATCGTGAATCCAAAGAGTTGTGTTTTAGTATTTTGAGTAAGGTCTGTTCAAGTGTAAATCTGATTACTAGTATTGATTTTGATTCTTGGTGTTGGAAAATGATTAGGCCAAAACATCAAGAAGCTGGTAATCTAAAGCTCCTAGTTATTACAGCTGTTTGTTTTATTACAAGTTGTAAGTTTTAATAGTACAAATGGTTTCTGTGTCGTGAATCTAAAGAGTTGTGTTTTAGTATTTTAAGTATTGAAGGTTACTGTCTGTACATGTGTTAATCTGATTACTAGCTCTGATTTTGATTCTGCTTGGTTTTGGAAAATGATTAGGCCAAAACATCAGGAAGCTGGTGAAGGATGGTTTCATCATCAGGAAGCCAACCAAGATCCACTCTCGCTCCAGGGCTCGTCGTATGAAGATCGCCAAGATGAAGGGTCGTCACTCTGGTTATGGTATGTGAAAAACCCCTTTGGTTTGTTTGTGTATGTAAGATGACATGACATTTTTGATTATGGTGATGACTTTTTGTCCTTTTCTTATGTGCTTAAACAGGTAAGAGGAAGGGTACCCGTGAAGCTAGGTTGCCCACAAAGGTACTGTGGATGCGTAGGATGCGTGTTCTCAGACGTCTGCTGAAGAAGTACAGAGAGTCGAAGAAGATTGATAAGCACATGTACCATGACATGTACATGCGTGTTAAGGGTAATGTCTTCAAGAACAAGCGTGTCTTGATGGAGAGCATCCACAAGTCCAAGGCCGAGAAGGCCAGAGAGAAGACTTTGTCTGATCAGTTTGAGGCTAAGAGGGCCAAGAACAAGGCTAGCCGTGAAAGGAAACATGCTAGGAGAGAAGAGCGTCTTGCTAAGGTAATAACTAAAACTTCGTACTGTAAACTAAAATATTTCTTTTGAGTTCGATTACAGATCCTTGAACATGTGTTTGTGATTTGGTTTTTGCTGTAGGGTCCTGGAGGAGATGTTGCGCCTGCAACTGCACCACCAGCTGCTGCTGCTACTGCTCCTGCTCCTGCTCCTGCTCCAACCACAGAGTAAGTTTGGTCTCAACTTGTATAAAATTGAGCTTTGTTTCAAATAGGTTTAAAACATGTATTAATATATTTGATGGGTCTTTGCTTGTGTAGGGTGGTACCAAAGAAGAAGTCTAAGAAGTGAAGACTATATAGTCATCAAACTATATAGAGCAGTTTACTTGACTTGAAGAAGTTTTTTGAATGTTTTATGAAGTTGGGTTGTTAAAATACTTTCTTTGCTCCGAAAAACATAAATGTCATGCTTTCAGATTTTTAGCTTATCAGTTTGAGTACTTTTTAAAAACGTTCTGTTGTTTTCTTAATGCTCTCACTCTTGCATCAATTTAAGAAGCCGAAGCCTATTAACCTTAAAAAAGCGTTATGTGGAACGGTTTTATTTAATTTGAATCGATTGGTTGTCTTAGTAGCAGTATTTCTCAATATAAAACATTCAGAAACCTATAAAGTCTTTGCAGTAGTAAGTAGTCCTTGATTCGTGATGACAGACAGTTTGATAATTGTGAAGTTTTTAGTAAGAGCCATGTAACGACCACTGTATTAATATAATTCTGAAGCTGGTTTTTGTGAGAGCAATGTAAAAAGCGAACGTAAGTTTACAACTGCGTAGGAACCCTTTATCAGAAGAAACATTAGACGTCAAGAAGCGTTTTGAAACAGCAAAAAGAACTGGTTTTCATGTTCCATCAAAACGCTAAAAAGTAGAAACGCCCACCGTGGGACTCGAACCCACGACCAAAAGGTTAATAGCCTTGCGCTCTACCAACTGAGCTAGACGGGCTGGATGACTAACACATGATTGTTACATATTTAGCGCGTTTAGTTTTAACTTCCACCTTGAATGCAAATAGGCTTGCGAGGACAAGAGCTGTACAATGAAAGACTCTTCAAAAGATAACTTAACGCACGAGGCTTATATTAAGGTACTAACTCTACTCTTGTGTCTGATGAAAGAGATACATATACAATAAATAGAACGGAATTATTACAACAATGCCAATGACCTTCCTTTGCCATCTTTATTTTGCTTTATTTCTCAGAAGAAGTCACATCCATCATCAAACATGGCTGATGACAGTAGTCCCTGTACAAACTCACACTTCTTTGCCTTCTCCAGTTGTTCACTATCCGACAAAGGCGCTGACAGCTTCCTGTCTTTTCCTGTCGAAGAATCCTCAATCAAAGTCTTGTCCTCTACATTTGCACCAACCTCCTGCACAGGCTTGGTTTGGTTTGGCAATGGAGAATTGTTGAGGAAAGATAAGAACTGATAGGTCTTAGAAGTTTGATGATGATTCATAGATGGCGACAAATCATCTTGAAGATAATTATCCGATGAATATGGATCTTCCACGTAAGTCTGCTTCTGCCCACTGTAAAATTTCTGTCAAGGACACTCAAATGAAATCACATTCATTAATCACTATAGAGACTAGCAAATTAGCTTAAAGAGACATTCTTGAAAAACAAAGAAAAAAGGATATCTTCATGACATCTCTATGGTGTGTGCTGATATGATCCACCATATGCATCTTCACTCTTTTGCTACAAACTGGACATACCTAAAAATCACAAACAACCAAAAACAAAATGTAAGATGTTAACATAAAACAGTTCACAGATTCATACAACTAAGCATTCATCTTTTCTAACTGATCAAAGCTTCAACTCAAATGTTCCATCACACAGGCTTAGCCGACCAACACATCAACTCAAGTGTTCCAAGCTTAAGTGATCAATGCTTCTAAGGGAGAGTTATGTGAACTCAAAGAGTAATAAAAGATCAACAATTGCAGTAGGAATCCAAAAGGAACACTGCTACTAAACTGGAAGACTGAAGAGCCCTGTTTCTCACCCTCTAAAGCAACCATGTAAAGCTCTAATCAAAACCTAAACTACTTAATTTGAAGCTTCAATGTCAATTTGTAAATAATATGGAGATAAGGATGTGAATTTCACATACCCCATTGGTAGCTTCAAGATGATGTTCTTCATCGATATGATGACACAGTTCCACTAAATCATAATCATCGGAGCAAAAAGGGCATGGGTACTCCACTTCAAAATCATCCTCCTCTTCTTCAAAATCCCCCGAGTCTAGATAAGAACCTGAAATTAAGAAGAAAAGAGCAGCCTTTTCATCTAAAGCAAACGTAAAGCTACCACCTTTCTTAACAACAAAGCACACAACTTTCAATCAACAAAGAAATTAGATATATACCGAAACCCTAAAAATTGAATCTTGATCCTTAAAATTAGAGAATTGAGGGGGATTGGATAATAACCAGATTGGCACTTAGCAGTGGTTGCTGATCGATGGCTTCTCGAAGAACCAGAGGAAGAAACAGCCCACATATCGTCATCCATCTTCTTTCGATTCTGAATCTCCACAGCAGCAACCCCGAGCTCCTTTATATAGTCTCGGACAAAAAAAAAGCTGATTAGGTAAAGTAGACCTCGTCGTCGTGGGGTTTACTTGCACATGTCAGCTTTAGAAGCTTGACGACTTGTGAGATACAAAATGCCAATAAAATTTAATTAAAAAAATGCGCTACCTTTCCTTTTTTAATGAAGCTAGACTTAATTGACAAGGATACAGGGAGATGTAAAATTATGAAAATACCCTTACACGGAGTGGAGCACACCGACCCTTTTGTGGACTTTTCAGCCCGCGTGGTAGACCAGGGGTGTTTTTGTCTTCTCTGTCTTCGGTCTTATAAAAATTGAAGGATATTATTGCATTGTTCCCCAAGTAAATATCTAAACGAGGCCCTCATTGAAATCTTTTAAACGGGTTTAGTTTGAGAAAGGCCTAAATATAAAAAGCCCAATAGTAATGTTTCTTGCTATTTTCATGGGTTGTTAGGAGTCTGTTAAATGGGCTCTCAAGCCAGATTCTATTGATACAGTCTCTACATTGGTAATTTTTTTTTGCTTAATCTGTCCGCTTCCCTATATCCAAGTTTATTTCATCTGGTTTATGTTCTGTAGTTGTAGTATGTTTAATGTAACGAGAGCTAGTTCCAAGTTTTCTAACTAAAGATTTGGTCTGGTAACATAAATGGTTAACATAGTTATCACAATAACTTTTTTTTTTAATTTTTTAAAATTGTTATAGTGAGTTCTGATTTTACTGATGATAAAAAACATGTAGATGATAACAATAAGATTATATACATGATAATACGTTAGCCAGTAGTCTATGGCATGAATTAAAAACTTTTGACGTTTTATCACATAAACTAGTTTCTCTCTTTTCATATTCAAGGTGCCAAATTTTAACTATTTTAGGACATACAAGTAGATAAGTATAAGTTAAAATATACATAAAACTGCAACTGTATTTCAAGAAATGATTATCTACTCGATTAGTATCATAATACCATACAAAATCAAAACCAATGAGTTCAAAATTATGAAATCACATGGGATGAGAGAAGCATATACTATTTGATTCGGGCTCCAATATAAATTTATTTGACCGTTACAAAAAAAGAGAGAAATAAAACACTTTCTCTTTCTTTTCCTTTATTTGACTTTGTAGATAGTCCTGGGCCCACATGATCTTTCAAACTTACCGTTTAGAACTGCCAGCCACCGTCCGATCTCACTGATGCAACGTGAAGTAAATTAACGGTTTGGATCACTCGACCGTTTATAGCAACTCTCCTTCTCCTTTATATCGCCCTCTCTCACTCTTCATTTTGAAACTAAAATGCTCTGCTTCAAAGTAGCTTCAGCTTCTTCTTCTTCTTTAGTTTGAGATATACTCTTTTATCGATCTGGATTTTTGATTTTTTGTTTCTTCTCGTAACTCTGAGGTTCACTCACAGCTATAGTGAACCGACAATGGTGAAATCATCAGCAGCTTGCTCTTCTCCGGTGACTATAACGGTGACACCATGTAAAGGCTCCGGCGACAGAAGCCTCGGTCTCACCAGTCCCGTCCCACGCGCCTCCGTCTCCAACAACCAAAACTCTCCTCTAAGCTCAAGAGGACCGCGCCGCAGCTCCCTCAGCGGAGGGAACCGGAGATCCAGCGGCCAAGGAAGGTACTGCTCGATGTCGGTGGAAGATCTAACGGCTGAGACGAACTCCGACTGCGTCGTGAGCTACACCGTTCACATCCCGCCAACGCCGGATCACCAGACCGTCTTCGCTTCCCAAGAGAGTAACCTCGCTGAAGAAGAAGACGACGAGATGCTGAAAGGAAACTCGCGCAACAGAAGCTTCCTCTCCGGGACGATATTCACCGGCGGATTCAAATCGGTGACACGTGGCCACGTCATCGATTGTTCTATGGAAAAAGCTGATTCGGGGAAGAAATCAGGTCAGATCTGTTGGTTGAAAGGTTGTGATGAGAAGGTTGTTCACGGGAGGTGTGAGTGTGGTTTCAGAATCTGTAGAGATTGTTACTTTGATTGTATCACTAGCGGTGGTGGGAAGTGTCCTGGGTGTAAAGAGCCTTACAAAGACATCAACGATGATGATCAGGACACCGAGGAGGAGGAGGAAGAGGAAGATGAAGATGAGGCGAAACCGCTTCCTCAGATGGCGGATTCGAAGCTTGACAAGAGGCTTTCCGTTGTGAAGTCGTTTAAGAACCAAACAGGAGATTTCGATCACACGCGGTGGTTGTTTGAAACTAAAGGGACTTATGGGTATGGAAACGCGGTTTGGCCTAAAGACGGGTATGGAATCGGGTCGGGTGGTAATAATGGAAACGGGTATGAACAGCCACCGGAGTTTGGGGAGAGAAGCAAGAGACCTCTTACAAGGAAAGTCAGTGTCTCTGCTGCAATTATCAGTCCTTACAGGTAACAAAATGTTTCTAATTTAGTATGCTGTTTGGTTTGATTTTATGTTTGGAAACTGTTGTTAGAGTTTTGCTTATGTTCTGTTTTTTTTCTTGTGTCTGATGAAACAGACTACTCATTGTGTTGCGTTTGGTGGCTCTTGGTTTGTTCCTGACATGGAGGATTCGCCACCCGAATCGAGAGGCAATGTGGTTGTGGGGAAGCTCAACGGTCTGTGAGCTTTGGTTTGCCTTCTCTTGGCTTTTGGACCAGCTTCCAAAGCTCTGTCCTGTCAACAGATTAACCGATTTAGATGTTCTTAAAGAACGTTTTGAATCTCCCAACCTCAGAAATCCCAAAGGAAGATCTGATCTTCCCGGTATCGATGTGTTTGTCTCAACTGCAGACCCTGAGAAGGAACCGCCTCTGGTCACAGCCAACACCATCCTCTCCATCCTAGCCGTTGATTACCCTGTGGAGAAGCTTGCTTGCTACTTATCAGACGATGGAGGAGCTTTGCTAACATTCGAGGCCTTGGCTCAAACAGCTAGCTTTGCTACCACATGGGTGCCGTTTTGCAGGAAGCACAATATAGAGCCAAGGAACCCTGAGGCTTACTTTGGCCAGAAGCGTAACTTCCTCAAGAACAAAGTGAGGCTGGATTTTGTCAGGGAAAGGAGGAGAGTGAAGAGGGAATATGATGAGTTTAAAGTGAGAATCAACTCATTGCCTGAGGCGATAAGGAGGAGGTCTGATGCATATAACGTGCATGAAGAGCTAAGGGCTAAGAAGAAACAGATGGAGATGATGATGGGAGGCAATCCTGAGGAAACTGTTAAAGTTGCAAAGGCCACTTGGATGTCTGATGGGTCTCACTGGCCAGGGACTTGGTCCTCTGGAGAAACTGATAACTCTCGTGGAGATCATGCTGGAATCATTCAGGTAACAACTAATAATTAAACAGCTTCATGTTTCTCTAAGGTTTGTTATTGAATTGTGTTCCAATACTTCGCTTGGGGTTGTTGCAGGCAATGTTGGCTCCTCCAAATGCAGAACCAGTTTACGGAGCTGAAGCAGATGCTGAGAACTTAATTGATACGACGGATGTTGACATCAGGCTTCCAATGCTAGTCTATGTATCGAGAGAGAAGCGGCCAGGTTATAATCACAACAAGAAAGCTGGAGCTATGAATGCTTTAGTCAGAACCAGCGCCATCATGTCTAATGGGCCATTCATCCTCAATCTTGACTGTGACCACTACATCTACAACTCCGTGGCCTTGAGGGAAGGAATGTGCTTCATGCTTGATCGTGGTGGAGACAGAATCTGCTACGTTCAGTTCCCTCAGAGGTTTGAAGGTATCGACCCAAATGATCGTTATGCAAACCACAACACTGTCTTCTTTGATGTTAGTATGAGAGCTTTGGATGGACTTCAAGGTCCTATGTACGTTGGAACTGGCTGTATCTTCCGCAGAACAGCTCTTTACGGTTTTAGCCCACCGAGAGCAACAGAGCACCATGGTTGGCTTGGGAGAAGAAAGGTGAAGCTGTCACTAAGGAAATCAAAAGCTTCGGTGAAGAAAGATGATGAGATTTCATTGGCTATGAATGGAGAATACAACAACGAAGCAGAGAATGATGATGGAGACATCGAGTCTCTTCTTCTCCCAAAGAGATTCGGCAACTCAAACTCTTTCGTTGCTTCAATTCCAGTAGCTGAATACCAAGGAAGGCTCTTACAGGACTTGCAAGGCAAAGGCAAGAACAGTAGACCAGCTGGTTCACTAGCTGTCCCACGTGAACCTCTTGATGCAGCCACAGTAGCTGAAGCAATCAGTGTGATATCTTGCTTCTACGAGGATAAAACAGAGTGGGGCAAAAGAGTTGGATGGATATACGGTTCTGTAACAGAAGATGTGGTCACGGGGTATAGAATGCACAACAGAGGATGGAGATCAATCTACTGCGTGACGAAACGAGACGCCTTCCGTGGAACAGCTCCGATTAATCTAACGGATAGGCTTCACCAGGTTCTGAGATGGGCAACAGGGTCCGTGGAGATCTTTTTCTCAAGGAACAACGCTGTTTTCGCCACAAGAAGGATGAAGTTCTTGCAGAGAGTAGCCTACTTCAACGTGGGAATGTATCCATTCACATCGCTTTTCCTCATAGTCTACTGCATTCTCCCCGCGGTTTCACTCTTTTCGGGACAGTTCATAGTCCAGTCACTGGACATAACGTTCCTCATATTCCTCCTCTCGATAACACTCACTCTCTGCATGTTATCACTCCTTGAGATCAAGTGGTCAGGTGTTACTCTCCATGAGTGGTGGAGAAACGAGCAGTTTTGGGTGATTGGTGGAACAAGCGCACATCCTGCAGCGGTTCTTCAAGGTCTTCTCAAGGTTATAGCAGGAGTTGATATCTCGTTCACCTTGACTTCCAAGTCATCCACACCTGAAGATGGAGACGACGAGTTTGCAGATCTGTACGTAGTGAAATGGAGCTTTCTGATGGTTCCTCCACTGACGATCATGATGGTGAACATGATTGCTATTGCAGTTGGGGTAGCGAGGACTCTGTACAGTCCGTTTCCGCAATGGAGTAAGCTTGTAGGAGGAGTGTTCTTCAGCTTCTGGGTGCTTTGTCATCTCTATCCCTTTGCTAAAGGATTGATGGGAAGAAGAGGGAGAGTGCCTACGATTGTGTTCGTCTGGTCAGGTTTGTTGTCGATCATTGTCTCTATGCTTTGGGTTTATATCAACCCTCCTGCTGGAAGACAGGACTTTTCTCAGTTTCAGTTCCCTTAAAGGCATGAGAATCCTTCTTTCTCTGCTTCATTCATGTTTGTAATCAGACTCTATTAATACACTTTCCTAAGTAATTCATGTTTGTAATCATTTGCTTAAAACCTCTTTGTTTGTGTTTATATGTTCGGTAAGAAGATTATGAGAAACTCGAGTAGTACTAACAAAAGTTTATTCAGACACTTAAAAACATTATGTCTTTCTTTAGTTTAGAACCATTCGCCTCTCATTTCTCTCAAGATTCTAGAATGAGGAAACGTTTCAGGATCCCCACGCTCTGCGTTTCTTTTGAATATCATCGTAGCTCTCTGTAAAGCCTCCTCCGCCGTGTCAAGCTGCTCCGGCAACCATCCGATCACATCTTTTCCCGCTGCATACGCGGTTCCGTCAGTAGCTTGCGTGATTGGTTTACGAGTATCCGCGAACTCGATCTCGGATAAAGGAGAAGCTTTGTGGTGTGAGTAATACTCCTTATCACTCTCTGTTTCGTTGGCTCTCCGCCTTCGCTCCTCGGCCTCCCCGTCGTCTTTGGGCCCCGGTGAGCCTTCTAAGCTGACGCAGCTCACTGAGTCGAGTGAAGGTGGAGAGGCCTTGGTGCTTCTTCTCCGCTTCTGTTGGAAGTTGGGTTCGGAAGGACGACCTACTGGAGTGCTCTCTAGCTTGTGTGCGGTGGCGCGTGGAGAGTTTGGCGGGTTAAGCGGTTGCTCTTCTAAACTTGACCGTGGTGTTTCGTCGACGATTTCTTCTGCCGCCGTCTTAGGGTTCGCTACATCATCCATACCCTGAAGCATAATCAATCATAAGAGAAAATTTAAAACAGTTACAACCACCTAAAAATATTTTAAATCAGTGATTAAATAATACAATCTCCGCTTTGATGTTTTATAGTAAAAATTTTGTTTTAGAATAAATATCGCAGTTTTATTGATTTTAATTAGAATTTACTAAATTTTATTTTATTTTTATATTGATTGAAAGATGATTAAATTTATAAATAATAATGTTTTAATTTTAAAAATATGTAAATTAAATGTTTTTTTCACCTGTGTTAAAAACAAAACTACAACTAAAATAAAATAGACAACTAAAATAAATAGAGGTAGTACAAATTAAGTTTAGTTTAAACTTAATTTTAGAAATAAACTTTCAATAATTAAAAGCTAATGATTAAAGTAACAGTTATACTTCGGGGTCTCTCGGAAAAATAGCTGGATCAGCTCCATCGTTTCCTGAATGAACCTCTGGATCTGCAGTTCGGCCAGACGTTGATGATCCAAACGCTAACCGACTTTGAGCGACTAGTTGAACGCGGGAACGGGCCGCTGAAGCAAACGCTAATAATCGGGACTGCATCATCTTTCTTCTTCACAATGTTAGTACTAGTTGTTCTTTGTAAGTTGGTTTCTACTTTGACTTCTTTCTCTCATATATTAAGAAAACGAAGGAGAGAGGGCTTTTAAAAGTGAGAGGACCCACGTGTCAACCAATTGTCCTCGTTGGTAATGACGTGGCGTATGACTAGAAAAGGTTAGAAGCTGCTCGGTGTCACTAGAAGTGAGAGGTCCCATCTTAAACTTTATGCAAATTGCCAAAAAGGACTCAAATTACTAAACTAAAGCAAAATCAGTGTTGACCTATTGAAAGTGCAAATACAACCTTTTATCAAAAATCTTGCAAATTTAAGAAAGAACCAGTAAATGATCTCATCTTGCAGTTGCTTGAGAAGCAAGTTCAAAGTTTTCTTGTAACCTCCTTCTCTTGCCATATATATGTATATAAAATAATCTCAGACTGTTCAAGTACTTTAAATAGAGACAATGGACGACAAGAAGAATAAAACCAGTTTGTCTAAATTATTTTTTGTGTCAGCATCTTAAACCCAATTTCATAAGAAACATAAGCATCAACGGATAAAAACTTAACCACCTCTTCATCAAGGACTCTACTAGCCAAATCTCTCGCACATATCTTCTTCTTCGGTTTCCACGAACCAAACCCCAACAACTCACAAGCCATTGCCTTCAAGCTAAGCCTTGATCTATCACCATAACTAATAGGATAATTAACTTTGACCAAGTCACGAACATCAACTTTCTTAACAACTGTGACTAGACCGTTGAGCTTCTTGGCAGTTTCCGCAATATCAATGCCTACAAAAACAAATCTCTCATCGCGAAATAGATCACCAAGACATTCTTCGAGGTTGGTGTTTTGGTTCAAATGAGTTGGAGTATTTAAGACATTTGGTTTTGATGCATAGCTGAACAGTTGCGGTTTTTGCATCATCTTGAGGGTTTGTCTTGGAGTTTAGAGAGATGATCACCGTTGGATCTTCTTGGGTTTCTGATCGTACGGCGAGTATCCATCTCTTCGCAATTGAAACTTCATTGGTCACCGTCGTTTCTATGAGTACTTCATGAAATGGAATCAAATTTGTAGTCGTTACCATTGTTCAATATGATGTGAAGCATTACTAATTAGTTGTGTTATATATATATAAGTAATTAATTCATTTGTTCGTCCATGTTCATTGATTTTTATGGTTGGAAAAATAAATTTCTTCAATTTTCGAAAAGAACTCAACACAATAAATGAGTCAAACGTGATGTTATTGTATATAACCAGTTTCCAAAATCCAACTAATAGTAAGTGAAGATAATCACACAAAATCAAATAAATACATTGAATGAGACATACACACATACATATATTTCGTTTTTCCTATTTTTCATTAATTAATTAAATAGCACTCACAAATTACAAACAAAAATGAAGAAAATTTTAATAATACCAAAAAAATAGAATCGACCAAGAAAACCTGAAGATAGCTGGATCGATCCTTCGTCTGTGATCAAATTAATCAAATAACGAGACATTTCCATAATGTCATCTGCATGCATGCATGATAAGGACGTAAAACGATAGATTATCAGTTGATGATTATCCCTTTGGCTTTGCAACGTTCAGTGTAAACCTGATTTTGCATTTTCATTTGCGCATAAAATCTCACAATGAATTCCTCAGCTTTCTCATCTATCATTTCATCTCCTTCTTCAACATCGCTATAACAATCAACATCATCATCATCATCTTCATCCTCATCATAGTGATGATCCAAATCACGTAAAGACAAAGCAGATGCATATCCCGAGATTCCTGATGATGATGATGAAGATGGCGCCGGGAAAACCTCAATAGGCTCCGTTAAACGATCCCCGGATTCATCACCAACAACATCATCATCATCACCATCAGCATCACCGCCACCGTGATCTTGGTTAGTTTCCGTCGCCGGAGGAGGAGCCGGAGGGAGGAGGATTGTGTTGGTAGAGTTAGACGTAGGCATTATCGTGATCTCGGAATGGACTTTACGTACGGACTCAACCACACGCCGCCAAAACCTGGTGTTGAAAGCCTTTCTCCTCCGGCGACGACGGAGCATGAACATGACGACGGAGAAGACGTGCATCCCACGTGATAACTTTTTCGTCTTCATGGTC
The DNA here is from genome assembly GCA_905132765.1 of Moricandia arvensis. NCBI lineage: Eukaryota > Viridiplantae > Streptophyta > Magnoliopsida > Brassicales > Brassicaceae > Moricandia > Moricandia arvensis. The sequence continues at coordinate 65,134 of CAJHQP010002304.1, read as the reverse complement.
GGACTCTTGTTTATTTGCTCTATCTCTAATTGGTCACCTTTCTCATTTTTTGTTTCCATGCTACCACAAAAAAAAAGTATAGAAACAAATATCAGAAAGATGACGAGAAATCAAGAAAAAATCAAAATCTTTCTCCCTCTGGATTCAAAGGGAGAGAGATTTTGTTTTCTTGATTTCTTAGGAAAGATTCAGGGGAGGAACTATTTGTGACCAACGGTCTCTATTTATGTGATAAGAGCTTATAATGTTTAGGGGTTAAAAGGAAGTTAAATATTTGAGGTTATAACTAGAAGCAGCGCGTTTTTTTCTGCCGTCGTTATGGGATGAAGAGAATAAGAAAAGACAGCCTAAACCATTCTAATTTTTATAATTATTGCGGTTGTTAATTTAACTAAAGAAGAGAAAGGTTGGTAACATGCCAGCTGAATACATGGTTCCTCAGAAGTTATGTGAAAAAGCTAATTATGTTATCTGCAACATAATCAAAAGGAAATAATGATTCCTTAGGGTTTTGTTTATGCAACTCATGAATTTCATTAGCCAGGGTCCAGAGGTAAACTGCAACCACGGCTAGGTTAAACTTTTGATTTATTTTTCTATTATTTTCGCTATATTAAAATTTTACAAAATTGATCAAATCTTTGAATTTCTAATTTTTAGGTGAATCGGTTTTTAGCTTTCGAAGTTGATATCTTAACTATAGTAATATAAAAATCGTATAAACACTAGTTTTGGTTAGAAGAACAAAAACGTTTATAACTAAAATACGAAGTCCTTAAAATGATTGACCCTAAGTTACTAAGTAACTTGCACGAATAATCTGCTCAAAACATGGTTCCATCGAAGTTGCACTATTTTGCCAACCTATTAATTATTCTCAAGCATTGTACTTATATAAGATGCATTGTACATCGACCATAAATATGTGTGTGGCTTCATAAGTTATTCCATAAAACATTTTAGTCAATATTTTTTTCGATATAAAACTTTAAATTTTTTGTTGGAGACGGTGATCCATGCTCATATATAATAATCACCGTGATCGGCAGAAGAGAAAAAAACGTAAAGGAAAATAAGAGCTGTTCATGTAGACTTTTAAAATTTGTTGACTAGGTAACGTGATAGTTTTCCACAAGGAAAATAAAAACTAACGTGACATATACTATAATTTATAGTTTATTCAGGTAACTATATATTGTTAACGTATATATATGTAGAAGATATAAACCGAATTGAGCTAAATCAAACGGTGTATGAGCTAAATTTTGAATAAAAGCCTAATTAAATATATATTTTTTGTTATTGAACATAATATATGGTTTTGTTTGAACAAAATCGAACTGAATTTTTTTTAGCGTTCCAATTGTATTATTAAGTAAGATTCTAAAAAATGAGATGCTGAGAACTAGGAAAACAAAGAAAATGGAAAGTGTCTGGAGGAAAGAAAACACACACAACAAAATCTATGATAGGACACGGTTGCGTGGAAAGTAAAATAACCGAGAGCCGTAAGACATTATTCAACGACAGCGCAACTAAACCAATCACCTTCTCCCTTAAGTCTTTTGCTTATTATTAGTGTTCAACTCTCTGATTATTTCTACAATTATTATTTGATTACAACGAAGGTTCTATTGTACGTACATAGATCTCTATTATACTTGTACAATTATAATCAAGTCCAATCATCTAAACTTTGATTGAAATTAATCATTAAGTATTGTTCTGATCGTATTTATTACAATTACTGATAACACATACTAGACAACTTTGTGTGTACCTTATACCGACCACGATTCTTTAGTATATATGTTTTGTCACGAGGTTCATTGTTTTAGTTAATCACCGAGTACTTTCTAATCTTTAATAACCAAAACAGTAACTTAGACTGATTAGAGGACAGTGAAAATGAATCCTCGATTAATAAAGAGTAATATTGAGAATACAAGGCACGTGATCCATAACATATAATACTAGTTTGTAATTTTGTCGAGTTATCTCCTTAAATGTATCTATGCGTCTACATTACACTCAGAAGAAACGTAATTAGAAAATTAATTAGTACTAATAATCAACTGTTAAAACACCACAAGAAGTTTTGAACAAACAAACAAACAAAACGGCTAAACAGCTCAGATCTTGCCCGCGTACAGCCTTGAGAGGTCCCACTTGAAATCCATTTTTATGAAATAGGTTTTGATGTTCTTTTCTTTGTCCATAAACAACTTTATTTTATTCAATAATTATATGTAAATCTCTCTCTCCGCGTAGACAACTGCTAAAAGCTGCTTGATTCTTATATAAATACACACACTAAGTCTCCACACCTTCTACCATCAACACAGCCACCTGAACAACCACAAGCAGCAAAAAAAAAAAAGCTTACTGTTTCCATCTCATATCTCGAACAAATCCACCAAGAAAGAAGTTAATAAACCAAATCCATGGGGGAATCAAAGAAGAAAAGCAGATCAGTCGCAACACAAAGAGCTTGGAATCTTGTAAGAATGGCTCTTCTCTGGGGAAGAAAAGGTGGCATATTCAAGAAATGGCACATGTTCGAGCTACGTAACTTGGTCTCCAAGCATCTCAAATCCCTAGCTCACCATTCTAACAGCGTTGATAGCGTCCGTTATCTCGGTGAGAAACAGCTCTCTTTCGACGAGACCCCGGTCTTCAACGTGAAGATGCACCGTCCTGCATCCATGAGGTTCCTCTTGCCTTGCATTGCTCCTCCCGTTGACTTTGATTACGACTTTGAATTGGACCGTCAAGATGATGATACAGAGGATGTTAGATCCTACGGCTATTACGATGAGACACGCAATGAGAAATGCGATCGTGCGGCTGATATTTATCAAGCAGAGGAAGAAGAAGATGAGAAAGGGGTTGATATGAGAGCAGATGAGTTTATTGCTAATTTCTATCAGCAGATGAAGCTGCAGAGGCAAATCTCTTACTTGCAATACAAAGAACACAATGACGTTGTATGATGACTAACAAAATTGTTTTCAATTTTTTCACATCTTCATTGTTAATTCTCCTTTTTTTGTTCTTTTCAATTTTGGTGAAATAAATGGTTACTTCATATAAAAAACTAATGGTTTCCAAATTACACTAATGGTTTCCAAATTACACTAATGGTTTCCAAATTACACTAATGGTTTCCAAATTACACTAATGGTTTTAGGCTTTTAGTTTCTGCAACCCACAAACACACACAAAAAAAAAAAAAAAAAAAAAAAAAAACAGAGCATATAACTCACAGTTACATTGAGTTACAGTCTTGAATCCAACAGGTACAACACTGACTAACTTTCAGAAGGTTTATCACACAAAAAAAAAGAGAAGGTTACTGATAAAAAGAATGATGAATCAATCAATCGAGTGAAGTAATCTTCTCTTCGTCAACATCAAAAGCTTTACGAGCTTGTTTCAGCTCTTCTTGCATTGCCAACAGCTCCCTACAACGGTTAAGTTTGGGCAAATCCTGCATAAATAAAACCATATCAAAAGAACAGTCATATAGATAGAACACAAAACCGTAGCCCAGCCTCAGGGTTTCGTTTGAGTAAGTTACCTTGCGGATTAGATACAAGAAGTCATCAACTAGTAGCCTTCCTCGCTTTGTGCCTATCTCTTGAGCTTTATGTGTCTTAACATTAAGAAAAAAATCTCTTTCGGGTTAGCAACAGGAAATATATCTCTATATATCACTCAGCTACTCTCTAGTTGTAATGTAGGGAAAAAAATGAATACCAAATCAGTGACGTATTCCACAACAATGTCTTCTACAAGCGCCACAGTCTCTGGAAGCGGCTAAAAGACAGAGGTGACATGATTCATTGCATCAGTATTAATAAAAACCTTGCAAGAACCACACATATTTCGAAAGAAGATTGGCTTGTTGTGCATCATGAGTTTAATACACTTCAAGGCAACACGTTATTACTTACTTCTATAGGCATCTATGAGTAAAGAAGATTCACTAATACGAAGTAGAAAAGAAGAAAGCTTACGTTTTGCTCATCACCAAATCCATACATCATATGCTGCACTGCAAATCATCACAATCATAAACACTCATTGCTACAGTGTAGCCTGAAGAATATATAAAACAAAATAAAATTAAATAACATTACATTCTTTTTGAAAGAGAGGTTTGCGTTTCTCCGGCGCTTGAGAATTGCCCGTAGCTTTAGATTTCGACGACGAAGCCGCCGCTGCTGGTGTGTTACTACTCATCTTCTTCTTTCCTAATTTCACGAAGCAAATCCTTCACAAGGAAAATTAGCGAAATCCCTAGCTCTAGTGTGATTGTTTAGGGAAAAATCCAAATTCCAAATTCTCAAATTCCTCTACACCAGAGAGTTACCAGTCGGTTTAAGACTCAAAAGGGGAAGAAAGGAACTCACCGGTGAGGAACAGACGAGAGTAGCTTCCGCCGGCAAAAGGTTCGTAGCAAATCGGCGACGATGACGAAAGCAAATGGTCGACTTCGCTTACTACAATGCAACTTACATTATTCACATAAAATAATTACCCTACTCTTAACTTTTGGGCCTTAAAAGGCCCATTTATATTAACCTTACCCATGACCTATATGGGTTGTTACTTATCAGTTATCATGACAAACGAACACACAAATGCAACTTCATAATAAAGAGCGCTAAGATTTATTTTCATAAAAACAAGCCATACAACTCAATTTGTTTGAATCATAAGAATATAATTTCATTTCCTTAAGAGGTTACCCTCACAACAATCGATTTGTTACAAACAATCCATTTTGTTTCCTTAGAAACATTTAAATTTCTTGAGAGTTATTCAATATAGCAAACAGAATCAAGACTTGATGATTCCAAGAGTAGAAGCTTGAAGCGAGACGGTATGCCTCTCATCTCCAATATGAATCCCATGATCACCGATCGGTATCCTTCGGATCCCGGCCCGGTCCACTACACTCAAATACTTACACACGTGTATATTCACCTGCACACGCTTGAGCTCCCCTGCCGCCACGTGTACTCTCGTAAAAGCAACCAGCTGTTTTCTCGGGGCCCATTCTCCACTTGGCGGAGCTGAGAACACAAGCATCGTATGCGTCCCATCTCTCGTCCCAACGTTCTTGATATCAACGTGGACTCCTAGAGATAGACGGTTACACCTGGCGTGCGTCACACGTACAGACTTCCCTGACACGGTGGTGTTTCTACCACGAACAGCTATAGGAATCATTGTAGGCGTGTCGGCTATGCTGTGCGTGAAGCGAGTGTAACTCAATCCATGTCCGAACGGGTAAACAACCGGACCATCGTAAAACCGGTAAGTTCGACCCGGTATACGCTTGGACCGGATTGCTCTCATCGACATTTCAGTCATTGGTAAGTTCGTTAGATAATCTTGCGGGTACCACGTCATCGGAAGCTTTCCTCCGGGATTAGCAGCGCCAAATAAAATATCAGCTATTGCGGTTCCACCTTCCTGACCCGGATACCCGGCCCAAACAATTGCTGAGATCTTCGGATCCTTCTCTGCGAAAGTTACATCAATAGGCCCACCAGACATCAAAACTAAAATAACTGGGCCTTTAGAGGCCCGAGCAACTTTAGAGATAAGCTCTTGCTGTTTCCCAGGCAAAAGCAAACTGTTTCTGTCCTTAAACTCAGCTTCGATAGACTGGTCCAAACCCATCACAAGAACCGTCGCATCAGATCCACGAGCTGCCTCAACCGCGCTATCGAACAATCTATCATCCATGCAATGCACGTTCTCGCAACCCTTGTTGTGAACCGTTCGTGCATAACCGGATATACCCTGAACCGGACTGGTATATCCACAAGCAATCCCTGCGTAGTTACCAATCATTGTGACTGTTGCGTCTGCGTTTGGTCCAATAACGGCGACTGTACGGTGGCGGAGACGTGAGAGAGGTAAAGACGGGCCAAGATTCTTGAGCAGGACGATTCCTTGATGAGCTGCTTCGAGAGCTAGTCCCTTGTGAACAGGTGTACACACGTGTGCTGATCCAAGGTGCCCGTAAGGCTGAGTCGCTATATCGCCGTCGAACATTCCTAGTCTCATTTGTACTGTTAGCGTGTTGATTACGGCATTGTCGATGTCTGACTCACGCAACAGGTTTTTGTTCACCGCATCGATGGTATGGGCTCCTAGAAACGGTCCACAATCCAAATCCAAACCTACAATAATACACATGATTAGTTACTAAAAATAGAAATTAATCATGTGGTCATAGATATGTTTATAATGATTATAAAACAAAATTGTAGTAATTAAATACCAGCTTTGATAGATTTAGCAGCTGCTTCTTCAGGAGTACCAGTGTAATGTTGTGTGTCGTATAGAACACCAACAGAGTCACAATCAGAGACGATGTATCTGTTAACAAAATATAAGTCAACGGTCAATCTATGTGTATCAAATATATTATTGAAGTGTTTTTAGCTGCCGTGGCCTCATATTACCCGTTGAGACCCCATTGGTTGCGTATGGTCTTCTTCAGGAGATTAGGATCAGCACATGTCGGGACGCCGTTAACTTGATTGTACGAACACATGATGCTCGCCACGTTTCCTTCCTTCACACACATACGGAACGGAACATCGAACGTGTCTTCTATATCTTGCTTGCTCACCTGACAATCACGTGTGCAACTCTCTCGTGAGAAGATTTTAAGATTATAAATTAAAAACTGAAGCGAGAAAATAAAATTAAAAAATAAAACCTTAGCGTTGAAGTGAAATCTATCGACGCCGTTCCAGTTGTCGAGATCGTACGCCGTGAAGTGTTTGCAACAAGCAGCTACTTTCAACCGGCTACGGTCGTTTCCCTGTAAACCTCTGACGTAGCTGGCGGCGTATTTACCAGCTAGGACAGGGTCTTCACCGGGAGTCTCCTGTCCACGTCCCCATCGTGGGTCTCGCAATATGTTAACGTTTGGGCTCCAGTAAGTAAGCCCACCAACACCACCGTTATACATGGCCCTGGCCTCATTTGAAACAACCTGCGCATCCCTCAACAGCGTAAGTTAGTCAATTAATATTACTGATAAAATGCGCGATAGTAATGTTGCAAGTTGATACCATGTCGTGCAACTTGATGCATCGTTTTTAGCAAATGTGTACGATAAGTTCAGATTTTAATTTTTCTCGCCTTTTTAATGTTTTAATATCGTACTGTTATTTTGCTTTTCTATGTGCTATTCGAGTAATCAAGATATACTATAAGTCAATCCAACTGTTCAAAAAAAAATTTATTAGAATCAGATCTTTGTCACAAATTGGAGGCATATAAACAAACAAAAACAAAAAAGAATAATAGTATTTAAAGCAAGTTACTTTAAATATATATTTCTATTACTTTAAATAAATGACGTAGGCCTATAAGAGATTCGTTCCTACGTTTTTTTTTGCATGAACTACCAGACAAATCAAAACACGAGAACCGTCAAAATATTACCTCTGTTAATTATTCCCTATCATATACAATAAAATATATAATTTCGAAAATAATAAATAATAACTAAACATACAACATAAAAAATGGAAATACTACATTAAACATTATAGTTTTACACAATATAAGAAAAAATAAATAATAGATAAATAATATAAATATATAATATACAAATTATATATATAATAAGCCAAATCTGTAATATACGAATTAATATAAAATAAAAAGTAAATACGCAATTTTAAAAATGTAAAAAATTCATTAAGCATTAAATATCTATCTTAAAATATAAAATATATATATTAAGTAATATATAATATAAGTAAATACACAATTTAAGAAAAAATGGAAAAGTACATTAAGATTTAAAAATCTCTCTTAAAATGTAAAATATAGATATTACGTAAATAAAAAAGTATAAGAAATAGAAATACACATTTAAAAAAATGGAAAAAGTACATTAAGATTTAAACATCTATCTTAATATGTATATTTATCTTAAAATGTAAATTAAATATAGATATTAAGTAAATAGAAAGTATAAGAATTGGAAATACATAATAAAAGGAAAATAAATAATAATTAAATAATATAAATATATAATACACGAATTATATATATAATAATAAGTAAATACACATTTAAAAAAAAACTGGAAAAGTACATGAAGCATTAAACGTCTATCTTAAAATGTAAAATATAGATATTAAGTCAATATATAATATGAGTAAATAAACATTTTTAAAAAATGAAAAAGCACATTAAGATTTATACATCTATCGTAAAATGTAAAATATTGATTTTAAGTAAATAGAAAGTATAAGAAATGAAAATACACAATAAAAAATGGAGAACATTGCATTAAGATTTAAACATCTATCTTAAAATGTAAAATTAGATATTATGCAAATAGAAAGTAGAAGAAATGGAAATACACAATATAAAGAAAAATAAATAATAAGTAAATAAAAAAATCTAAAATAAAAATATTATATTAAACATTAATATAAATTTTAGAATGTAAATAAATATATATATATATATATATACCTAAATAATAGTAATAATTAAACACACATTTTTTAAAATGGAAAACTTAGATTAAGATTTAAACATCTATTTTAAATGTAAAGTATAGATATTAAGTAAATAGAAACTATAAGGAATGGAAATACGCTCTTTTATATAAGAAAGTCTAAAAATGGAAATACACAATATATGTAAAAATTTCAAATTGGAAATAATAGATTAAATATTTATATTAAAATGTTAAAACAAATAAATAAATAATAAAAGATATAAAAATGGAAACACCACATCAAAAAAAAATGTATAATTTTACATCAAAGAAGTCCCTATAAAATCCATTATTCCATCAACATCACCCTCACACTTATAAATAAAACTAAGAACTCTAGCAAAAAAAAGGGCTCCACTATCAACTTTTGACATCCCGAAAGCCTTTGATGACCTTAAAAGAGATTTTTGTAACAATGAACCTTTTGTTAAGTTGATTCATTGTTGGCAAGCCTGCAACTTCCAAAAGGCAAACCTATTCATGGGAGTTGAATTGATCCTCATAGATTCAAAGGTATTCTTACAAATTTAAATTAATTTAATCCATAATTTTATTGTTAATATTCATACTAACTCTTGCATGATCAAACCATTACGATCAACAACCATTCAATCGTTTATCCAAAACACTTCCTTTCCCGTCACATCAGGTATTGGTTTATTTTGGTTTAGTATTGTTCTTAGTTTATTTGACGGTTTAGGATGGTTCTATTGTAAATGTAATTTATGTTTTTAGCATATATTACAATTAAAATAACTTAAATTGACTAATAGAATATTATGCTAAAAATAATTCTTAGAGAGTTTTCAATTAAAAAACCTTATAGTTTAATTTATTAAATTTGTTTATTATTTAAAACTAGAGTTTTTTAAAAACATAGTGAGTTATAAATATCAGTGATGGAGTTGGTGAATATAACATGAAGACAAAAATGTAAATATTTAATTTTCAAGATAATGAAGTCAGATTTTTATTCAGTTATTCGATATATAATATATTAAATTAGTTTTTTAAAACTACATAATTTGTATATATAGATTAATCTTCCATACTTAAACTATTATATTATATATGAATAATTTTGTTAAATAAAAATAATTTAAAAATTTTTAAATAAAAAACAACAAATGGTTATTTACATATAAATATTGTGATATACATTATACTATCATTTAACAAGTATTAGATACATTTTGATATATCATTATTTTCTATTTTTAAAAAGCAATTAATTGTTAAATATCAATATCATCTAGGTTAAGTATACGAACAACACAAATTCAGACATCACAGAAAATATTCACATAAACATTATAATACAATAATTTTAATATAAAAAATACAATTCAAAATACATTATTCAAAAGAATAGTTATATACTTAAGATTTGAAAATCAATAAAGTTCCGCGCGTAGCGCGGATTAATCCCTAGTAAATAAATAAAAGTAATATACCGAGAAAAGAGAACCACCGAAAGTATTCCGAATAAATGATAGCATCGCTATTGAAATTAATAAGTTAGATTTGTATATAATAACAATATTACTGACGTCATTTTCACAGTGAAATACTATAGAGAAGTGTTTAATGCTACTATGCTAGCTAGATCAGTGTTTTGAGTTAATGGATAAAACAGAGAAAGAGAGAGAAGAGATCTGACCCGTCCGATGGATTCCCACAAGGAGGCATTGAAGGAAGCAGCGGTGGTGATGACTTGAGGGAAACTGGTTGCTGCAGGGAAGGACCCACCGAACTTAGTACCGGGACCCACATTTGAAACGCCGTGTAATGCCTCCGACCACCACTCGTACCCTTTGATTCCTAGCCGTGGAATCGCCGCCGCAGTGTTCCCTAACAAGCTTACTTTCTCGGCCAACGTCAGCCGTCCGATCAAATCCTTTACTCTCTCCGGTATAGGAACTGACTGCTGGCAGAACCTCAGCGTCGCTGTTGCTGCGTCCTTTGTATCGCAAGCAAACGTTTCGCGGCTGTGAACGTGAATGCTGCTGCTTACAAAGACGAATAGAATAGCGGCCATGAACGCCATTTTGTGGAGAATCATTTCTTTATTATTATTTTTATTTTCCTCTTCCGGTTTAACTTTGTGGTGGGGTGTGGAAGAGGAAAATGAAAATGTGATGAAGGATTGTGAGAGTGAAGTTTGTGGGTTTATATAGAGTGGCAATGAAGTTGTGATAATGAGTACCTCTCTTCATAGTTTTTTTATTTATTACGCTACCATTACAATATTATTATATTCTAAGTACAAATATTGCAAAATCAAACTTATCAAGATCTAAATAACTTTTTTTCTTATATTTTTAAAAGAAATTGTTTTGTATATAATTTACATGTTACATTTAATTATGAGGAACAAGTGGGGAGATTTGATGAGTGAACTAACCTGCCATTTTGGAGATGTAATGGTTAGATAATGTTGGAAGACAGTTGTCTAAGCGTGGGTCCCGATTCCTTTGAGATATTATATGTCAAGTTAGATAGATTTGATTCTAATTCAACATTTTTTAATTATGTAATAACTCTCTTAATTTCGTTTTGATAGTTTTTCCCAATTGTTCTTTTTTTTCAAACAATTTGGTTTTGATTGTTCTTTATTTTTATATCGTAACAAAAAGAAATGTTGATTTATATCGGAAGCTATCCGTTTTGCAATACGGTTTCTTTTTTCTTCAATATGCTTCCCACTTGCAGGTAAAGATAGTAGTAACTTGGCTTATACGAGATGTCACCATTCTAAATTCCTAACTATCTTTATTTTATTCTGCTTTTTCTTTTAATATACATTTTTTTTTCTTACATGTAGCCGGTGAAGTGGAATTCCACGAATCAATTATTATATGGTATAGATATGCGAATTTGTTATATTACGAGTACTTCTTTGTACAATAATACCATTACAATGCTTGGGCAGACGTAGATTAAAGGGCTTCAACAATGTTGCGGGTGATTATTAATAGTTACATATATACGATGCTAAAACAAAGAGAGATGGAATATTTTCTGTTTTCTTATACAACAGTCTTTTTTTCTGGTTTAATATTACTGTTACATTCGATATGCATTAGTACATTTTATATGGTTTGTATTATATTGAGTGATTGACCATGCCACAATACGTAGATGGTATAATGAAACAATTATAATGGAAGATCATGGGAATGTATATTTTATTTAAAAAGAAGACGACTAGAACTTTAAAAACACAACCGTGAAAATAGGCAAGAAAAAAACATGAGAAGAGGAAGGATAAATTAAATTTGATTCGAGTCAGTAAGAGGTCACGAAGAAGAAGGCACCGTAATTAAAAAGAACTGAAAATAAAGTATGGGCTGTGTGTCGGAAACAGACAACAAGTTGTGCTCCCGTTACTTCAGTGTCCTAAATCTCACACTTCATTGGCTCATATCATCGGTGCTCACTAAGTAAGTAATTTGTTTTTCTCCTTTATGAAACTAATAATAATACAGCTAAAGTAATAACTCATTAATTATTGCGAAAGCCTTGGGAAACATCTAATCAGCAGTAAGGAACATCACAACTTTTAACTTTTAGTTTTAAAATAAAAAACAATATCACACGGACTATAACACATCCCTATATAATTGTAAGGTTTACATTTTGAGTGGTGAAATTTTGAAAGTAGGCATTGGTCAGAAGAAGAAATAAAAGTAGCCAATTTTTAAGTGTTGGGTTTATGCGGTAAATGGAATATAAAGTCTATCGAAAAGACGAGTCCCGACCAATGGCATGCACATAGTAGTAACTTTAATTCTAACCCATCTGTTTTTAATGTCCCACCAAAACCTATATACAGTTTCTCTTGTTTCTTTGTACTAGCCATGGTGATCTCTAAAGCAATCAAAAGAATCATAATCCCAAATAATAATGTTAAGATGTGACTCGTGTTGGTCTTCCCACCACCAAACATCACAGCAATCTAATCAAATCGCCACCACCCTTGCTTTATAATGAAACCAATTAACATCAGAAAGTTTTCAAGAACCTAAAGCAAATTAGTGAGAAGAGAGAATGGTGGATGAGAAAGTGATTGCTAATGAAGATGAGACAAGAGACTCTTACAGAGTTGCTTACGTGATCCATTTCTTGTTGGGTGCTGGTAGTTTAATACCTTGGAACGCTTTGATCACAGCCGTTGACTACTTTGGCTACTTGTATCCTGACAAGCATGTAGAGAAGACTTTCACCGTGGCTTACATGAGTTGCTCGGTCCTGGTTCTGGTTTTGATGATGACTTGGAATACAAGATTGAGCTATAGACTGAGGATGAACTTAGGGTTTTCCATGTTCATCATCTCAATGATGGTTTCCCCAATCATAGATTGGGTATGGAAAGGCGAAAACAACGAGAATGTGTCTTACCTCTTGATGGTTGGATCAGTCGTGCTATGTGGTTTAGCTGATGGATTGGTTGGAGGAAGTTTGATCGGTTCAGCCGGAAAGCTTCCTAGAGAGTACATGCAAGCAATTTTTGCGGGGACTGCCTCTTCAGGTAACTAACCTCTTTTAATCGCATTATATATTTGACATAATACACTAATTACCTCTACAGCATGATCCGAAAGACAAACGGACTAAGCACTTGATTGTTAACACCACATATTATATAAGTATGTATTTTTAGGGTAATTTTACCAAAGAATTATTGTAAGTATAAAACTTTCTGAAATTTCATTTTTTTACCAAAGTATTATTAGATTTATATTATCGACAAACGAAGGTTAATTTATGATAAGAACCAAAGTTGTAAAAACGTTAATCTTATTTGATTTTCTCTCTGTTTTTGCTAGGTATTATCATTTCCGTCCTTAGAATTACAACTAAAGCTTCGCTGTCACAGACACCACAGGGGCTGCGGACCAGTGCTCATTGTTATTTCATAGTGAGCTCGACCATCCTACTGACCTGCTTCCTTTGCTGTAACGTGCTATACAAGTTACCAGTGATGCAGCAACACCTTAAGTTTCAACAACCTTTATATTCGAATCTAACAATATGGATGGTCGGGAGGAAGATCAAGTGGCCAGCCTCTGGTATCCTTATAATATATACCGTTACGCTATCGATATTCCCAGGGTTTATAGCTGAGAATTTGAAGTCCCAACTTCTCCAGAGTTGGTATCCTATCTTGCTCATCACAGTGTATAACATCTCTGATTTCGTTGGCAAGTCACTCACTGCACTCTATCTATGGCAGAGCGTAAAATATGCTACTTGGGCTTGTATCATCAGGCTTCTCTTTTATCCTCTCTTCTCTGCGTGTCTACGTGGACCGCACTGGCTTAGAACAGAAGTGCCTGTGGTTGTTCTGACATTCATGCTAGGCCTTACCAACGGCTATCTCACTAGTGTCCTCATGATCATGGCACCCAAAACGGTTCATGCATCAGAGGCAGAACTTGCGGCAGTCTTCATGGTTGTTTTTCTAGGAATAGGTCTTGTTTGTGGTTCAGTTCTTGGCTGGGTCTGGCTCATTTGAACTTCTTATTGTCTATTTATCTGCATCAAAAAGTTCATTATGATATGGTATTATTATTGGAAATGTGAAATAGTTATCTTCTAAAAATGAATAATAATTACTTGAATCAATAATTTCCTTAACAAAACATTTACGGAGTGCAAGACATGGGTTTTTTTTTTTTTTTGAAAGGGGCAATACAAGGGTTAAATACCCAATATGACGTTGTTTGATAACTTCGAGAATTATAGTTATAAATACTATATGTGCCACTGTTCTAAACTAGTACTCCGTAAACTTCTAATTACAACTTCATCAATACCTATAGTAGTGGGGGGTGAAAGGGAATCCAAATCCACTTGCGGCTAATCTACCTTCTCCATGTGAAATGTTTTATACTCTTTTTATATATTCCTGTATCTGTATGTTGATAAATTTAATCTAGTATTTTTATCTTAACTTCTTGGATTATAAACTTATGAAATTCAATATATATATATGATAAAATATACATTTGAGAACATATCCCCACCACTCCCCACACACAGCTTTTAAAAATGAATCATTAGTATATTATATTGATAACATATGGTTAACATCGTATTTAACATTTTTACCAAATATCTATATATATAGATATATGTATTAAGAGGTAAATTACAAATGATGAGACATAGGTACCGACAGCACACACATATATATATGCATAATGCATCGGTTAATATTTAGCATTTGACATCCATAATACACATGCACGGCCAACATTGTTTTTTTTTTCGAAAAAGGGCATGGCCAACTTTGTTCCACATCAAGAAATATATTAGCTATATGACAACTTATTACTCGTATATTACATGCACAACAAAAAGTTGAGTTAAAATCATTTATTTTATTTTTTTGTATTAGTTGTGATATCATTTTTTTGCATCATTTAAATAATGATTTTGAAAATGGTGATGCAAATAATTTATCTTATTCTATTAAAAAATATATACACCATAACTAATCATCATCATGTGTGGTAACTACACAAAAACCAAAATTGGTAGTTCAGTATGGTGGAAGTATCAAAACATGGTTAATATCAAATATTCTAGTGACCGAAAGAAAATTATTGAGACTAATGCAAGCAACACGACGAATCGTATAAAAAATCAAAGTTTAAATCATAATTATCCTTCCAAAAAAATCTACATACCCCAACTAAACGTGAATATGAAATTACTTGAATGAGATTTAATGCTGAACTAATTGATTTAGACTAAAGCACTCTTTATATCTTTCTATCAATCGTAATTATTGCATCAAGCTAATACTCCCTCTGTTTCTAAATAAGTGTCATTTTACCATTTTTTTCTTGTTTCAAAATAAGTATCACTTTACATTTTCAATACAACTTTTACTATATAATTTCATTCTTACCCTTTTAACTAACCAATGAATGTTTTTAAATATCATTTTTATTTAAATAAATATACATTAAATGAAGGCATAGTAATATATTTATTCAAATTTTTAATATATGTGAAATATGTCTAAGTGACACTTATATAGAAATAGAATGAGTATTTATTTTATCTTAGTTAAGAAGTTTATTGTCGTATGAGACTTATTACTTTCTAAATACTAGTCGTATGTAATAATTAGAAATAAGAAAAATAAGATAATATATTTTATATTCGTCCGAGGTTTATATGAGTATACACCCATTTCTTTTGATCAAGAAATACCGAGTTAGAAAACAAAGGAGGGACTACAATGTCTTTTGATGTAATTAATACTAAGAGATACTAATAATGAAACTTAGTTGGGTACTAAAAGGTGGAAAAGGAGGCTGCAGTTGTAACGTTAGACATTATCCACCACCATCATATTCATATGATGTGACATTACAGTCATTACTAGATAAGATCTTCGTGTGATTGCTTAATAAACAACTCCCATCATTATTTTTAACAGAAAAAGGTATTTAAATTATTTCGACGAAGAAAAACCTCACAATATGTTATATATATAGAAAATCAAAGTCGTTGTGAAAAAAAAACTGAACATATTTTTTATGGGGCCATTCTAATAGGAATTGCACAAACTCAATAATCCAGGAAAAAAAAACTTTATGTTTCGTTTTTGGTAAAGATAAAAACTAAAAAGCAAAAGAAAGGATGGCACGTAATGGGCATTCTTATTCTTATCCATATTACACTTGCATCATCTATTGGTAGAGGGATAAGGAATGAAAATGTCATTTGTTTTTGTTTCTTGTACATAAATTTATGTAGAGATTGTTCATCTGTCTGTGGGCCAGCGAGAAAGAAAAAGAGACCATGTAAGATAATCTTATTTTCATATATATCAGAGTTCTTTACCTATTCAGTTTTTTTCATTGATACGAAACATCATCTGCGGAACAACCAAACAAGTGTATACACATTTCGTGTGAAACAAAAATACCTTTCATATGTATCCTCTTCAAGCTAGAATAATATGGGTTACATTATAAACTATATTATAATTATTATGGGAAGATGGAAAATAGAGAAGGATGTATTAACCGAATGCTTGTGAAGAAGGCAAAGCTAGAGTAAGTGTTGAAAACAAAGCAGCAGTATCATTTGGTAAGATATCTTCAACGGAAAGAAAAACTACTTCGGAAAACATTCTCTGCCACCCATTAACTAAAGAGATTTTTACCAAAAAAACAATTGGAATTATTGATATGTATTTTAATAAATTTGAAAATTTAAATTAAATTAAATATTATTGTTTTTATAATTTTAAATTTTATATTAAAATAATATGTTATTCAATTATCTGAATTTACTACTATATTTAATTTTATAATAAATTTTAGTGGGTTTGAATGAATTTCTCTGTTAAAATATAAAAATTCGAATATGAGAGAAAACTTTCAGATTTATAAATATTACTTAAAATTCATATAATATATTTAAAATTTAATATACTTTACATTGATTTGTAAATAATATATAGATTTAAAGCTACACTAAATATATAAATCAATAACGTCTCTACAGAAATGAATCCAAAGAATAGAGACATATTGTGTCTATTTGAACGAAAAAAAAAAATAGAGATACAATATGACTGAATTAAAAATTCAACAAGCTAAAATTCTGATTGGGCTCAATGCTATTTGGATATAGGTCATTCACATTGGATATAGCACTATTTGGTTATTTTGATTGTTTACCTTTGGGCCTTTGGACCTTTAGACTATTAATAAGCATCGCCGAAATTGGACAGCCCATTGATGACCATCGCCTAATTAGAAAAGCCCATTTAAATTCGTTTAAAGTTGGCCTCAATCCAAAATAATTTGCTAAACTGAAACTTGCTCCATGCTTCATAAATTATGCCAACGCAACATACAACACACATAAACCCCGCGCGATTTTATATTTAAAAAAAAAGACTTCAATACAAAAACTGGTATCTTAACGTTCAAAAGGCGAGAAGTGTGTAGAGATTCCAAACATACATACCCATCAGAAACTAAAAGAATCTGAAATTTTCAGTTTGATGTATTTATTAGTTCAACAATTCTATCATTCTAATTTAAATTATAGTGTAGTTACGTAGAAGAAAAAAAGTAAAAGGATAGAGAGTATTTGAAAGAGACCATTCCACTTGCTAAGCAAATATCTCCTCCATGGGCCCTCTAAAAGATTTTATATCAGCTCTATCTAAATCCGTAAACTCGCACGGGGCCGTTACGTGGAGGACAAAACTTAGATAAGATCAGTACTCATTAGGATAAGCCCAAATGTCTGCATCCAAGTGTACTCAAAAAGTAGAGAAAAGCTAAAAGTTTCTGATATGTATTACCAACAACTACTCCCTCCGTTTCCTTTTATACGATGTTTTAGTTGAATGCACAAAAATTAAAATATCTATTTTTTTTTAAAGTACTTTTAATGATATATTTTAAAAATCTTTCAACCAATTATAAAAAAAGACTAAATAATTTTATTGGTTAAACAGTTTCCAATAAAGTTAAAATTAACCTTAAAACTTCAAAACATACTTTAAAATCTCAAAACATCTTATATTTTGAAACAACATAAACCTTATCAAATATCTTATAAAAAAAAACGGAGGGAGTATATTATATACTTTGGCATCTTTTTGTAGGCCTTGGTTTGAGTTTGATCCCTTTTGTTTACAGTGGATGATGTTTATCGAATGAAATGAATACATTCAGTGAAAAAATAATTAACAAGTGCTAAACATTTTGCATTAACTATAATCGCCATCATCTATTCCATCTTTTTTTGCTTGGACCGAGTAAATCTAGTTAAAAGCAATAACATCTATATGGGCCATGAAAAGGTCTTAAAACGTCCAAATGGGCAAACGAATGAAACAGTAGACCCTGTAACTCGGAGCCATGATAATATACGCTAAAGTCTAAACTAATAGTGGGAGTCTACGCAGCTGTTAGAAGTTTTTGAACGAACTAGAGGGTCCATGGAGAGGAGATATTTTGCTTACCAAGTGGAGTGAATATAATACTAATAAATAACTTCTTAACAAAGATCAGTACGTTGTCACAGTCTTCTGATTCCAAAATGTGTTATATAAAAGAAAAGAAATAACTTTAACAAAAAAAAATCACAAAATTTGAATAATGTTAAAGGAATGAATGCACAAGAAATAAGAAAACGTTTCTTATATAACAAAAATATGGTAGCTAATCTATATGAGTTATTTACCAGTGTGTTAATTAGTGGTCGAGAATCGGTTATTCATCTAATATATCTGTCTGGGCTTGTCGCTGTCGTACTTATGTGAACATTGCGACTAATGACGACTATAGTCTTTGGCATCTTATAGAATGTTGGGACACGCCAAACGGAAGTTTGAATATAGTAAGTTATCTTTCTTTTTTTTCTCTTTTTCGATTTCAATTTTCATTATCCAATACCAAGTAAGTTATCTAAGTACATAACACATAAATTTTAAAACATAAAATAACCTTCAATGTAAATTTCTCTAATTAAAACGTAATATTTAACAAAAGATTAGATGACAGGAAGATACAAAGTGCGCTTTAATCTGTTTGACTTTAGACTATAGTAAATTGTCTAGGTACATAACTACACATCTAATTAAAATATGACAATTTTTTAAATAGATATTTTTAAATTTTAGTTATCAAAATTTATATTTTCAATGACTGAGATAATCCTTTTTATTTTCAAAAGTTTAATATTTTTCTTTTTTTTTTAATTTTAAACCGGTCTCTAAAACTCCTTCTCGTAATTTCAAATTTTAAGTTTAGATGAGTTAACTCTATGAATTTAAGTGTATATTTACATTTTTAATAAAAAAATTTTAATTATTTTTTATTTTAAAAGCTACTTTTGTGATAAAAATAACTCTTTAAAAACTATCATAGGTATTTCTCATTTTTAAATATGATTTCCAATGTATATTAAACAAAAGATAGTTGACAAAAGACACAACTTATGGTCTTTGACATGTGTGATCTCGGAACTATACAGGCTTTTGAATATCCATTGTTCCAGCTTTTGGCAAAAGATAGATGGTCAACTTTTTTATATTCCACCATTCTAAAAATGAATAATCTAGTTATGCAAATAAACAGAGCAATTGAAAGGGTGAATTTGTAATTCACTACTAACGAACACCTTTTTAAGTTGAACTCCTCCTCTCTCCCACCATATGTGTCGTTCGTCTAAGTAAAAGCTTTTTGAAAAGCAGAGCTTAATAAGACGCCTGTTTTTGTCTGCTAAGTTCAAACGCGATCGGAGAGATGGGAGATGTGATAATATTCATCGAAGATACAAATAAGAATCCGAGTTACTCACGCTGCAGAATATGTCACGAAGAAGAAGAAGCAGAGAGATACTTGGAAGCTCCTTGTTCTTGCTCAGGCACCGTCAAGGTATCGAAACCAACATCTCAATCTTGAAACCAGCTTCTTTCTATTGGGTTTTGTTATCTGAATACAAAAGTTTTGCTTCGTCTTGATCAGTTCGCTCACAGAGATTGCATACAACGATGGTGCGATGAGAAAGGAAACACGACTTGTGAAATTTGTCTCCAGGTTTTGTTTCTTCTACGTTTTATTTAATGCATGTTTTCTTCATTAATCAAAAGGATAATACGTGTTTCAAAGACGTATTATTATCCTCTGTGTCCCGTAATCATCTTGTATTATTAAAAGATAAAATATTCTATTCGCATAAAAAATCGTAATCAATGAGCCAATGCCATCCTGTTAATGATATTATATTCGATTTTCTTAAATAATTTATTTGTTTAAATTTCAATGGATTAATACATTCAGAATAAAAAATGATAACCGGATGATCCATCGTTTTATGGGTCCCATTTAAATTTGGTGCACGTATTTTTCTAATTATGGCTGGATAACTACGAATATATTTTTGTAAAAGCGATTTTGATGCTATTTATTATGAGAAAATTTATCCAACGTTTTTTTATTTATTTTGTTAAAGTTCTCAAGGTTTCCGGTTTAATAAGACACTTCGGTTTAGTCTCTTGTTTGCGAAAGAAGTTAATAATCTTGCATTGCAGGACTATAAACCTGGATACACCACAACTTCAAAACCATCTCGTTTAGTTGAAGCAGCAGTCACAACCAGGTAATTTATTCCTTTTTAAACAAAAAAAAGTTAGATTGATTAAGCTTCGAATATTGAAATTACATTATAGATTAGAATTGAAATTGTTCATACTATATAAAATATTTCTTCACACGCGGCGTGATGTATTAATCTTTTTTTATTATTTGATTCAAATAATTAACAACAATGATCGTAGGACGAGGAGACAATATAGAGGAAGAAGAATTATAAGACTAGTGGATAGAACTGAATCAGATTTTCCAGAATGCAACTCTGATGCTGACAGAGGCGCTTCTTGTTGTAGATACTTGGCTCTCCTTGTAAGTACCTATTCATTTGTTTTGACATATATACATGTATTTATTTATTCACGTATTATCATTATAGTATTCGTGTAAGCTTATTAATAATGAGATGACATAGACTCTAAAAAGTTAACTAAACTGAATGATGCGAGGATACGAAAATAGTTTGGTTTAGTGAGGTCCAAATCAGAGATGGTTAAGGTTTCCATGATTAATAACCACAAACGAGATAAGACATATACTTAATTGTAAACTAAGACATATTTTTCGTGTGCTTAAAAATAAAATCGTTTATTTATCCTTTAATACCGTTTGTCACCCACCAATTGTATCCACTATCCAACCGGGCTTAAATATTAGGATTGTCTATATGCACGACTTCTTTGAAACAACCTAACTAAAAATAATAATTTGTAACACACTACATGCTATCTTTTGAACGATTTCATAAAACTATAAGATTAGAGAGATTGTTAGGATTCGTGGCAAAAAGAACATCACACTTAGGTTTTGTTAGTTTGTTTGGTCGACCAAGAACCTAAGCCTTCAACAAGAGAACCGTTTGGTCTTACCTACTAACAAAAAGAAATGGTTTCTTCTTTTGGAACGTAAAGAATGTCTGTTATGGTTCACAGTTGTTAGTGGATCACATTGCCCATGATGCCGTGTCGTTTCATAGCTTTAACCCATATTTGTAAAGCTTTGTACCGGGCCAATTCTATTTTGACTAAATATGAATCATAAATTATATTTTATTCTTATGATACATCTTTTACGGCGTGGCCTTTATTTTAATAGAATTATTAATTTTATATTTATTCTTTTTGAAGCTATCGGTGGGTTTGTTGATAAAGCATGCGCTTGATGTGGTTTATGGAACTGACGAGTATCCCTTCACGATTTTCACGGTATTTTGCTCTTTCTTTTTTTAATATACTACCTTCGTTTCAATTTATATGTCGTTGTAGAGTAAAATTCTCGTTTCAAAATAAATATAATTTTATGAATTCAATGCAAAATTTATTAATTTTATATGTTATTCTTTTAAATGTAATTAGATTTATAGATAAAGATATTTTTATTTTGAAAATATGTAAAATTAAATATATTTTAATATATGTGTAAAAATTTAGAATTACAATTAAAGTGAAAAGGATGTAGTATAACTTAATAAACAATAAAGGATTGATAAAAGTTAATAATTTTAGTAATTTTTAATTGATATTCCATCTAGTTGGTTATACATTCGTTGTGGAAATTAATGACAGGTAATAACACTGAAGGCCATTGGTATACTATTGCCTATGCTCGTAATCATTCGGACTGTCGCAGCTGTTCAGAGCAATCTCCGACGTCAGTTTATCGTAAGCTCCTAGAAAATTTCCACTTCTCATCATCATTTACCATATTCTAAAATAATTGGGTCAAATCTTTAAGATTTGGTATAGTTTGGTTTAATTTTACCCAAAATATGAATACATTAATAAATATTGTAGCACTTCTTTACTTGTAAGAATAACTGATTGAAAGTACTATGAATTTTGATATGATTTTTTCTTTAGTTGTATCTCTATGCCCACTTTTTATTGTTGGAATTTTAATAGGAATCTGAAGAAGATACGTTAAGCTCTGAAGAAGATGATGATGGCTTGGAGGAGGAAGAGCAACCGCAACATTTGGCTTGATCTTTTTTTTTTTCGTCATCGTCATGTTAAGACCCAACACATATACAAATAGTAACCACTAGAAACTGTTAATTAATAATCATAAAGATCTTTAAGCTATATAAAACAAGATTAAAGGATATATAAAATACTTTATTTCACCTTCATCCAACATCTGATATACTGTTTTACCTACAAGCAGATGCTGAAGATATGACAACGTTAAAGACTTTTCTTTGTTGTTTTTCGATTAAATAAATGTTTCATATATTACCAAAATTCATATAATTTTTCTATCAACAAATTTAAGACCTAAGTTTATATTAACGTAGCTGCTGGATCAATTCATCCTTAGCTAATTGTTATTGAATTATAAATTCATAAGATAAGTTTTCCATAAATACATGCATACTTGTTTTTGATTGTGGCTATAAGATGATTACTAAATGTAAATTATGCATAGTATTTTTCTTTCAAAAGTTATATAAAACGAACATAAGACATAGTTTTTCATTGAGAAATACCAAAGGAAATTAAGGAGTTTCAAAAGCATGAGACAAAAGAGAAAAACCTTAGTTCTCAAAAAAAAAAAGAGAGAAAAACCTTAAAACAAATAAAATAGATAGTTAAAGTTTTGGTGTAGTAACGCAGAATAGCATTATAGTTTCGTCGGATCCACGTCTACTGCTGAGACCAATCCGCATTTCCTGGTCCATAGTGATAGTGGAAGAAAAGCTCCTCACCTTCGCCTATATTTTTCTCCGCAAACAAACCAATCCTATGGTCTCCTCTGACGACCATCAACTTCACACAAAACCATACCATTATAAGGTTAGAAAGATCATCATTTTATCAGTTTGAGTTTCTCCGAATGTTTTGGAGATATATGATTAATTGTATATTAGAACCAATCACCAACTTAGTTCCATTGACATAAATATATAACTTTTGCATTAATGAATCAATATTAAAGTAGAGTTAATATATGTCTGAGATTAAAGTAGAGTGAGTTGGTACCTTGGCGTAGCAGTTTGCATTTGATGAGTGATTGAGAAATCTAAGCTTGTTTCCTTTACGGCGAGCATCAATGCATAACTGTAATTGAGAAAAAAGATTGTAACTTGGGACTGATAAACATGTAAGTAACTGTCTAAAGAAGAGGTCGAAGACTAAAGTTACCTTATCATTCAAGGTAAAGAGATAGGAATAACCATTCTTTATTTCTGCTCTCCCACGTTCCTCTGCTTCATCATAAGAAACCAATTCGCCAGTATATTCTCCGAGAAACTCGTTTTTCTTTAGAGCGTGCTGGTAGATAGATCAACTCAGAGTATATCATTAAAAGCATGATTAAAGGGGTAGCTTAAGAGGGTTGCTTAAGGGGAAGGTGGCTTAAGGGGAGGGTGACTTATTTTGAAGAGAGAGGATAGTTTAAGTTGCCAAAATAAGCAATTCATTTAGCATGGTTTTTGTACTGTTTATGGACCCCACTAACACGTGACGGCCCGTGATTGGTTCTTTTAAAAAAAAATAAAAAATAAAAAAATAAAAAAAAAAGAAAAAAATAAGCAACCCATAGTGGGTTGCTAGGTTGATGATGCTCTAACGGTCTAAAATTTGAAAAAACTTTAAAACAATGAGAGAACGAGGAATATATATTCACGCGTATAGTTATACTGGTGTTTTCGACCCTTGGTGTTAATTAAAACCCATATTCTGATATGAGTATGATTACTTACCCGTGTGAATGCACCCCATCCATGAACATCAGACATTGCAAGGAGAATCTAGTGAATAATAAAAAGAATGACGAATAAGTTAGCAATATTTGTATTATCGATATAAAAGTATATGCTGATTTTATATATGTCGATGGTTACCTTCTTATGTTTCTTAAGGAGGAATTGCATGTTCTTGCATTGGCTTGGCTGTGATGCCTCACCGAGAGAGCCATCTCCACAGCTATATATAACAAAGTTTGCTTAGAACTTTTTGTTTAATCATATCGAATTTTATATTAAAAATGAAATGTTACCTAAGCGAACAATTGCTACAAATATCTGGATCGCATTCACGACAAAGTGAAAAGCAAGGACATTGTCGGTTACTGCATTGACCCTTTGCACACTTACATCCTCCATAACGATTCTTGCATGTCTTTAGACACCTGAATAAAATCATGAACTTACGATCTAAAAAGCATGTAGCCTATTAATTTAGGATACTGTCATTGATGTGTCTCTCTACTCAAGATTTGTAATTTTGATTGTGAATATGAAGAATTAATGACACGTACCCGCAATACTTCTCACAGCAATTTCCGCTTGTTAAACAAGGGCATTGATCTCCACATACTGGCTCGCAAGTGCACGGCGTGTACTGCTTATACTCCTTATTTAATTGCTTAGCTGCATTTTTTATAGCAGGTGGATAACCAGCATACTTTTTGAGTTTGGCTCTTTTTCTGGCAAACTTAGTTCTTTTCCGAGATATCACTTTATTAACCTGCAAAAAATCATCAGTAAGAACTAACAAAATAAAGATAAATGTCATGAAGACTGCATATTTAAATTTACCTGATTGTCTATCTCTGGTGTTTGATCTTGCTCGCACATGTAATTGTAAACATCTAAACACGTCTTTTGTCCGGCAAGTAAGTTTCTTGCAATTAGACAACTGCGGCCAGTGCATGGACAAGTAACACAATTAAGTTTTCAGTATATACTGGAAAATGAACACTAGTTAAGATAAAAAAAAAAATCATGTATATATAAAACATCATTTATAGAAAACTGATTGAAAATAATGTTTTTAAGGTGTGTGACCAAATGTTCCAGTTTGGATAAATATGATTTTTATGAGGAAACATTTAGCCAAATTGATATTTTAGAATATTTGTACGTGAATAACATGACTTTATTATATATTTTTACCTGTTTCTCCCAAAGATTTCAACTCCTTTCAAGTAATGATTCTTGTCGACAGAGCTCCACTCATTATGTGCTTGTGACATCTCTAGAATAATTTTTATTAGTTCATT
This sequence comes from Moricandia arvensis, assembly GCA_905132765.1. NCBI lineage: Eukaryota > Viridiplantae > Streptophyta > Magnoliopsida > Brassicales > Brassicaceae > Moricandia > Moricandia arvensis. Next base: position 39,439 of record CAJHQP010002304.1, on the reverse strand, counting down.
AGGATCAGTTATAATAAACCGTCTATATATTCTGTGTTTGTACCTGAGACCACATTCTTCCCTTTATTGTTTGATATAGAGTTATCATTATCCACTACATGATCAGCTTCTATGACACTCCTTAGCTATTAAACCAGCAATAAACATAATTAAGAAAATGAACAAAATATTGTATGTGCGAAAAAGGGAGAGAGTTACCTTAAGGTAACAATGCTTACTGCATTGTTTTTCAGCATCTTCCCTCTCAAACAAATTAGATTTCTTTTCTCTCTGACCAACCCAAAGTCATCAAATTAATTAATCACTAAGCTTTAATTATAAGGCGTATGCAACGCAAAAATAATAAAGAAAAGCTTACAGGCAGAGGCTGATATTCTTCATGCAGATGACAGTCGAATATCTGTAAAAATATTAGTAAAACATGTGTGTATATATAAATAATTATGTATATATTTTGGTGACAAAAACTAAAGATTCAAAAGTTACCAAGCAACGACGGCAAAAATGCTTCTCAGCAGTCGCCAAAACAGAAGTGAATTTGCTTCTATCAGAAACTTCACCAGTATTTCCATCATTTTTAAGCTTATTGCATCTCTCCTACATTATATTCGAAATTAAAACATTTCTCACGAGGACGAATGAGAAAAAAAAAACAGGAAGATATTATATCGTTAACAAAACAAAACGTCACCACGAAGATTGGATTCTAATATTACCAAAAGATCTGAAACATTCAAGTAAAGGAACTTGGATAGAGTCCTCTGCACCTCCAGATCATCCAAACTATATTTCTGACCAATCATCCTACAAAATTAAATCATTGACTACGTTAGTATTAACAACGTATAATAGTGGACCGTACGTCTCAATATCTACCGGTAAAGAAAAGTAAAGTTCTCAATTCATGTATATATATAACATAACGTAAAATAATTTCAGAATCGAAGTTGTGAATGAACGCACTACTAACCAATATAATGTATATAACGCAAAAAAAAGAAAAAAAAAAACTAACCATATAAACTGATCAGCCTCTTTGGTAAACTCCAAATTTTGTTTCCTTGCTTCTTCATATTGTGTCTTGTCAGGACTCAATTCCACTGCCTCACCATTCACATAGTGGAATTGTTTCTTACCAATCACAGACTCACTTGCAGGCATTAGCTGATTACTGCAATAAAGATGCTACATGAATGATATATATTGTATATGATTGATATTGTTGAAATTAATGTGAAATAAAAACAAACATACCTATCTGTGAAAACCCAGGTAATAGATCGAGGTAGCTGTTTAACAAATGGAAGCTTGGTAACCTCTTCATCAGGAATTTTAAATGCAACTTCTTCATAAGAAGTTTCATCATTATCACTGAAGTGATGGACTAGAGGTTCCTCTCTCGAAGAAAGCATTTTGATGGCTGTTTCGTCGTTACGGTCTCCATTGTGCTGGGCTATGGGAAGCATACGATTATGAATATCATGAGCAGCCACACTCGTTAAGACTCTCGACTTGAATTTATTCTGTTAATCAAATAAGTTAAATTATCTTAGAACTGAAATATACAATGGTCATGTTGGTCACCCTTAACTTTTATATATAGTTGATTAATTTCTGATGATCCTTTCCAAAAATTATTACTCTATTTTATAGATAATTAATTCTCTCATCTCTTTTCAACGTAAGATGTATTTATATATATAGCTAGCAAAAATAATGTAAAGAAGCAACCAAGAGTTACTTACATTAGTATGATCAAATCTTTCTTTTCCAATTTGCGCTTTGACCTCATTCAAGTCGAGTAGCAACTCCTTGCCATCTTTACGCTTTTTCTAAATAAAATCAACAATAAAAGAGAAGTAAATCACAAAAAAATTGTATACAAAGATAAGAGAAGAGAAGCATAATCATATATACACCACAAACCAAATAGAAATGACGAAATTTCTACTGGTTCTTACATCTCAGCAGTTTTATGGATCATCAGATGTATAACATATATTATATCAGAAGGAATATCCAACATAAAATGTTATTTACCTGGAGTTATCGTTACAACCAACTAAATCCTATGTTATTAGACTAGTAATTTCAGATATATTTTGCGCTGCATAGTACTGCTCAGATTCTAGATTATGTTGCTGGTTTAGATCCTAGTGGACTCGAATACCAAAGAGTTTTGGAGAATTTCAAACAATCATCGGTTCCACTTTAAACAAGTTGAATAATGAGAAAGCAGGTTAGAAAAAGTATAACAAATCAACATGTAAATTTACCTTCCCCATTACCCCCTCGCTTCTTATTTTCAAGTGCTTTCTGATGTTGTTGGAAGCGAATGCATGTGGTTTAAATAGATACAGAAAAGAAACCATCATGGATTGAATGGAAGATAATATGAAAACATATGGAATGTTTTATTGTTGATATAATACTTAATATGTTGTGGTTGTTAACCGAGCCTGTTCTAGACATAGCGAAATAAAATATTCGATTTTACGAATGAATCTATTGGTACATTGTATTTGTATTTTGTGAAAATATATACACGGTTATAAGAGTTCACCCTAAACTCTCAGACGCGATATCAAACAAGTTTGACATTGTTTCTTGGCGTTGGCGAAATAAAATATACGATATAAAATTTAGTATGTGTGTGGTTGTTGACCGAGCCTGTTCTAGACATAGTGAAATAAAATATTCGATTTTACGAATGAGTTTATTGTTACATTGCATTTGTATTTTGTGAAAATATATACACGGTTATAAGAATTCGCCCTAAACTCTCAGACGCGATATACGAAAAGCTTCCATTGACGTAATTTGACATTGTTTTCTGGCGTTGGAAAAATAAATATACGGCATGTGTGTGTTTGTTGACCGAACCCGTTCTAGACATAGTGAAATAAAATATTCGATTTTACGAATAAATCTATTGTTACATTGTATTTGTATTTTGTGAAAAATGTATATACGGTTATAAGAGTTCGTCATAAACTCTCAGACACGTTATTCGAGCAGCCTCCATTGACGAAATTTGACATTGTTTCCCGGTGTCGGCGGCGCCGGCATCGCCTATATTGCTTTCTTTCTCTATTTCTCTGTGTTCATTGGCTCCTTGCTCAGATCTGTGAGCCATGTCTCCTCAATATCTTTCAGAGGCTTCTAACTAGAGACATTCAGCGGAACTTTATTTCTCGATCACAACAGTATTTTCTTTAAAAACATCAATTGACAGTAAAAGTGTGGAATCTCTTAAACATGATCAACATCAACAACAACACAAGATTCACATCCTTTTCTCGACCTCGTAATGGTCAGAACGAACATATTCACAAAGTACGAAACACCTTTGAAGATCTTCACCATACCAATCACAACACATATGTAATACATCCACCAGTTCAAAAAGTCAAAACCATCCAAACTCGTCAGAAGCTTACGTTTAACCTCTGCAACTACCACCAAACTTTCTACCTCGTCCCTTAGCCTCCACCACCACATTAGACCAAAAGTCACCGCCACGACCGCTCTCTCCGACCATCTCTCCTCCTCCACGTAAACCCCGAAAACAGTGTCGTCGACCACCGGCTTAACCACGGCTCTAAACCACATCAGCATCACTTCGTGTAACCCTAAAAAGAACATAACCCTAACCAAGACCCACCTTTCTTGTGACGCAAGAAATAAGTTTTCGTCTGGATTTGTTGACATGGTGGTGCTCAGGATTCCTTCGATTCCGAAGGCGACACAAGCTTGGACGATGAAGAGAACAATCCAGCAGATGTAGAGATGGGAATGCAAAAGAGAGCAATCTGGTTTTCAGGAGAGATTGTTGATTAAAGTGAAGACGATGATGAGAGCCAAGAGTGTGTATAAGATTCCGACATCGGCTTGATGAAGAAAGGAGGATACGCCCGAGACGGTGACGGTAACTGAGGAAAGAGAGAGACGTGAAAGGAAGAGGAAAGAGAGAGGGACGAGGAGGCTAAGGAGACTAATGGATATCATTTGAAATGGTCGAAGCAGTGACCAGCTGCCTCTTCTGTTCTTCTGTGCTACTTCGCCTTCCATCTTAATCACAAAGAAATAAAACACCGAGAACAACAAAAATAAAAAGACACTGTTGCTTGGATGAGAAGAAACAGAGGATATCAAATGTATATATAATTTTTAGAAAGTGTGTTTGGCAACCACGTTTATGGCCGTGTAACTTCAAACGTTCCTGTCTCAATCATATTTTTAATCTATTATTTCAAAAAAGTCCACATATGTTTTCGAATGAAAATAACACATACATTCTCATATATGTTGAGCCGGCCGATGGATATACTCCTGGAGGTTGGTATTAATATATTTGAAAAAATAATATTAATGAGGACAATGTTAATACTTTAAGCTAAAACTCGCGTTAAGCGTGGTGGTTACTACAAGTTGGTAATATATTTATATTGAAAATAATGTGACAATGGACTTTGACCTATATGCATCCGACGGACCCAACACCATATCTTAGTGTTCGACCATTACATGGATAAACTTGGTTCATATCTTCTTTTTTAAAATAGATCGATACGTGTATACAATACTATATGCAGTTAAAACATTATATTAGTTTTTTTGTAACAAAACATTATATTAGTATCCCCTGAAAATTCAAGGTCTTGGATGACAGGTAATAACTCAATAGAAAGTTAGTTATAAATCCTTGTGTTTAAAATTGACATCAACATTAAGAGTAGTGGAGTTGTAACTTTCAGTTTCGAAATAAAAGTCAAATAAAAATGCTTAAGTTGGTAAAATCTTCTTAAGTTCTATCCAGGACCGTCTAAAATTAATAAAATATCAGCGAAGGTAAGAAGTGAGAACACACAAAGAAAGTTACCAGAAGCAGCCGACAAAAAAATAACAGGTAAAACATAGGCGGTAAATTCTTAAGCACAGCGAATATCATCAGTATAAGTATGAAACTAGAATACTGATACGAAGAAATAACAATGGCCAATAATTCGATTACAAAGGAACAAAACATTACAAAGTTATTGATATTCAATCAAACAGCAGAGAAAGAAAACTTTACTTGTTCTTCATGTATGTATCAGCTACTGATTTTGATTTGACTATAGAATAAAAGACACATTAATGGAAACCCTAAAAGGCCCATCAAAATAGAAGTGCTAAGCCGAAACATAACCTTCAGGCGATCAAGCTGCTGCAAGTGGCTGAAGAGCTTTAAGAGGGTTCATGATAACACCATCGATAAGCCCATACTCTTTTGCTTCTTTAGCACTCATGAAGAAATCACGGTCTGTGTCCTGGTTTATCTTCTCTAGGCTTTGACCAGTCTGGTAAGCGAGGTAACCGTTTAGGTTTGCCTTGTGATGCAACATTTCATTTGCCTGTTTTCATACATTGAACTTCCAAGGTCAGATTTAGAAATGAATAATGAACTCAATCTATCCCCTTCAAAACACTTAAGATAAAAGCTCGAACGAATTCAAAATAAGAAGAAGTTGCTGAATGACCTGAATGTCGATATCAGTTTGGCCACCTTGAGCTCCACCAAGCGGCTGATGGATCATTATCCTTGAGTTTGGTAGACTGTATCTTTTCCCTGCATTTATAAAAAGTAAAGCTAAGCTCGCACCGGGAAACTGAGAAGAATAGAGTTAAACCAAAGCTTATACTATGTGAAAGGATTAAGAGCCTACCTTTGGTTCCAGCACTAAGCAGAAAAGCTCCCATACTGTACATTAGAAACAACAACACACACAAAGAAGAAAGAAAGGTATTACCATCCATGCAAACTCACGTCATACACACAAAGTCACACTGAACAAGAAACTATGAATTTACCAAGGACCCTTGAAAGACAGACGTATAATAAGAGTTAAAGGTTGGTGAAAATTTTACCTAGCAGCAAGACCAACACAAACAGTGGAGACATCAGGTCGGATATGCCTCATAGTATCAAATATAGCCATACCTGCGGGAAGTGAGAGATACAAGAGTCATTAACACTGAACACCCCCCCTCCCCCACCACCACAAAAAAATGATACATAAGAGAACTATATCTGAAACAAGTAAAAGCAAACAGAGTGTTATTGTTACCAGCTGTAACTGATCCACCAGGAGAATTCACATACATGACTATATCCTGTCCAACATAAACAAACACAATCAGAATCCTAAGCACTATATCAAGGAACAAGAGATAAACTTGAGTTTAACAACAAAACAAAAAAAAAATCTGACCTTAGTAGGATCAACAGCATCAAGGTAGAGAAGCTGGGCTACGATTATATTAGCCATATCATCATCCACAGCACCACCACAACGAATAATCCTCTAAATATAAAGAAAAAAAAATCATCAAAGCTGGAAACTTTGATAATGTTAAACAAAAAGAGTCTTACATATTGGAAGAGCTGGCTTATGATACTCTGGAAACGCTCTTGGACCATAGGAGGTGGTCCTTGTCCTTGAGCGTACACAGGAAAGTAGGGCGACGAAGGGACTTGTAAATCATCTCTGCCAAGTAACATAGTTCCAGATTCAACCATAGTTCAAGAACAACATATCGTTAAGCTCAAAAGTTTCACCTGATGGACCAAACTCCTTGAGGAGAGGGAGCCTCCGGTGTCCAGAGATTGCCGGAGTACACAGCCTTCGGAGACGTGTTCTTCCAATTCTTTCTGTCGCTGACTAACTTCTTCGTCTTCCTGCAAACCAAACATCATCCAATTCCTTTAAATCCCGAAACTAACCCTAAGATTTCGCAGAGAAGAAACAGTACCTTGAACGAAGAGGGAGAGAAAGCTTCTGAGAATCCAAAGAGGAGGCGTTGGGACTCGCCGAGACGAATCCGGCTGTGAACCTGAGAGAAGAAGCCGATGTGGAGACGCAAGCGTGAGCCATATTCTTGTTCAATGAAACCCTAGTTCCGTCACCGGCGAGGCTTATCCTTCCGAAATTTGGGGATTTTTTTTTGCTTCGAAGAGGTGACTAATCTGACTTCAGTAGAGAGAGGCTCTAATTGATTATCTGTTTTGATATCGGGTCGGGCTTTATAGCCCAATGGATCGCGTCAATTTCTGGTTTGGAGAATGTATAGTTCGTTTGGTTTATTCATGGTTTAGTTCGGTTATTAAAGATAATTTCATTGAAAACAAAAGAAAACCTAGGTTTGACTCTCATGACTCAAAAACTGTGAATCCCTCCCTCACATACACATACATATATCAGTTAGAAGCAGTCATGTGAAGCTGCACAAGCGATGCATAAACCCCACCCTCGATTTTGATCAACTTCTCGTGAGTTCCTTTCTCAGCGATCACACCGTTCTTCACCACAGCGATCACGTCAGCGTTTTTAATAGTTGATAACCGGTGAGCCACCACTACTGTGGTCCGGTTCACCATAACTCGGTCAAGCGCGTCTTGAACCACTCGTTCTGATTCCGCATCTAGAGCGCTTGTCGCTTCGTCCAAAAGCAATATCTTCGGCTCTTTAACGATGGCACGTGCAATAGCCACACGCTGTTTTTGTCCTCCTGATAGCTGGATTCCTCTTTCCCCCACCACCGTGTCGTAGCCCTAAACAAGTGTGTTGCTTGACTCATAAGTAAACGTTTAAAAAAGCAGAGTAAACAAAAAAACTTTTTCCTTTACCTGTTGTATGCTAGAGATGAATTTGTGTGCGTTGGCCAGTTCTGCAGCTGATATGATTTCAGACTCAGTGGCTGCATCTTCGCTCCCTTTGCCATAAGCAATGTTGGCTCGGATGGTGTCGTTGAACAGGACATGCTCTTGTCCCACCAGTCCCATTTGTTGTCTCAACCATTTCAGTTGCAGACTCTTTAGCTCAACTCCGTCTAGAGTTATGTTCCCGGAATCAGGATCGTAGAATCTTTGTAGCAGCGAGATGACCGTAGATTTCCCTGATCCGCTCTCTCCGACCAAAGCAACGGTCTGAAAAACAAAGATAGACAAGAAACTTATCAGAAAACTTGAGTGATATTAGAAGTGGATAACGAGAAAGTTTGAGTTTGGTCCAAAGATGGTTTTATACCTTTCCTGCACGAATGGTTAAGCAAAGATCACGAAAGATTTGAATGTCTGGTCTTGCTGGATAAGTAAAGCTTATGTGACGAAGCTCAATATCTCCCTTAACGTTCTCCAGTACCGTACCTGACTCATCACTTGAATCTATCTTTGATTTTCTATCGATGATTCCAAAGATGGAAGCAGCTGCAACCTTAGCCTTGCTAGAATCAGGAGCGATAGTACTCGACTGAGATATCCCAATAGCTGCCATTGTTAACGCAAAGAACACCTGCAAAAGGTTTTACATCAAGATCCATCCTTCTTCATTACTACGTCACAGAGATTTCCAAACATATTTTAAGTACTTTACCTGGAAAACATCATTGAAAGTAGTCTTGCCAGCTTCAACCAATCTAGCACCCGCGTAGAAGCTTGTGGCGTAGACAGAAAACAGAATGAAGAAGGAGAATCCAAACCCTAATCCACTGATGAAACCTTGCTTTATCCCGTCTTTGATCGGACCTTCGCATTGCTTCTTATACATCTGCATCACTTTCTCCTCTGCGCAGAAAGACGCCACTGTTCTTATACTCCCCACTGCATCGTTAGCCACCTGACTCGCTTCCTCGTACTTTGTCTGCAAAGTTATCCAAAGCCAATATAAGTTTCTTGACTCACAAGAAAACAAAAAAAACAGAGGATGGAACAGTATTGATAGATGTACGGACCTTTGCGTCGGCAGTGAATCCTTTCATGAACTTGACTTGAATATAACCATTGATACCAATAAGAGGAAGCATCACTAAGATTATAAACGCCAGTTCCCAACACGCAGTGAAAGCTATGATCAATCCAGACGCAGCAGAAGCAGCGTTTTGAACCGCTAGAGACAACGCGTCTCCAACCAAAGCCCTGATCAAAGCTGCATCAGCTGATAGCCTTGCACCCATTGTACCGCTCGAGTTCTGCGGCTCATCGAACCACCCAACTTCCATGTGAACCGCTTTCTCAAAACACATTGCTCGAATACGTCGAATCAGTTTCCCTCCAGCTACTGAAAACAAGTAGGTCTGAACCGGCGAGACGATCAATGAAGTTACTCCAAGAGCTACAAATATGATCGCCCAGAATCTTGAATCCTTTTTGAGTTGGTCAGCCGGTTTGAAAAACGCTTCGATGACTCTCGAAATCAAAATCCCAAAAAGCGGGAAAATCGCACCGTTGATTGCTGCTGCTACGGTTCCTAGAAGTAGAACCGGGATCTCGGTTTTATTTAAAGCCGCGATTCTGGTTAAGGATACTTTCGGAACCGGTTCTTGACCTGATGTTCCGGTTTCCTCTTGACCTACCCTCTGGCTCACGCTACCGCCACCAAGGTCTAGTCCTGCCGCTAAACCAAGAACATTCAGCGAATGGTGACGGCTACTATTCCCAACGGAGGATGTCCCTCCGCTGAGAACCGATCCTTCCATCGATTTTTTAAGATTCGAAGCCCGGAAAGATGAACCGGACGTGATGTCTGATGTTTTTGTATCATGTCCTTTGTTTATCTCTTGTAAACGAATCAGCTGCGAGTAAGCTCCTTCATGATCTTTCAACAACTCAGAATGCGAACCATTCTCCACCATTTTCCCGCGGTGTATAACCGCAATCATATCCGCATTTCGAACCGTGCTTAACCGATGCGCGACGATAACCGTAGTCCGGTTAACCATCACTCTATCTAAAGCCTCTTGAACCACTCTCTCGGATTCAGCATCAAGCGCGCTCGTTGCTTCATCAAGAAGAAGAATCCTCGGATCTTTAAGAATGGCTCTCGCGATAGCTATCCTCTGTTTCTGTCCTCCCGAGAGCTGCGTCCCGTGCTCTCCCACCATTGTATCCAACCCCTGAGGCAACTTATCTATAAACTTGGCAGCGTTTGCTAGCTCCGTAGCCGCTTTGATCTCTTCAACAGTCGCGTTCTCTTTCCCGTAAGCTATATTCTCCATGATGCTCGAAGAAAACAGAACCGGTTCTTGACTAACCAAACCGATCTTGCTTCTTATCCACCTCAGCTGAAACTCCTTGAGGTTAACACCGTCTATTAGTACTTCTCCGGCTTTCGGATCGTAAAACCTCTCGATTAAGCTGATCACGGTTGATTTTCCGCTTCCACTTTCTCCTACTAACGCTGCTGTTGAGCCGCTGGGGATGAACAGAGAGAAGCCGTCGAAAATGTCCTCGTCTGGCCTGGCCGGGTAGCTGAAATGAACGTCTTTGAGTTCAATGTCTCCTTTGATATCTTCAAGAACCTTTCCGTTTACGTCGTAGGAATCTATCAGAGGCTTTCTTTTGATCGTCTCAAACATCTTGTAGGCTGCAGCTTGACCCGCTGCAAATGCGGTTAGACATGGAGATGTTTGCCCTAGCGACCTTAAAAAACAGAACATAACTGTTAGGTATTGTGTCTTATAGTACTGTAAATGATAGTGTCAGCGTTTTACTTACATTGAACCTGCGACAACAATGATGATCACGTTGATCACAGCGCCACCAGTATACCCTTTTTCAACAATCATCTTCCCTCCAAACCAGATGGCTAAAGCATAGCTGCTAAAAAACACCATGAACATTACTCCGAGTCCTAAACCAGTAGAGAAGCCTTGTTGAATGCTTTGTTTATAGGCTGAAGTTATAAACTTCTTGTAGCTGTTTATCGCTTGTTTCTCTCCCGTGAATGAAGCAACCTTTCATAAAAAGAAAGAATAAATTTTAGCCAAAGTATAAAGATTGTCTTGTAGCTTATGCAAGTAGAGTCTTTATTACCGTTCGGATAGACCCAATTGTCTGTTCAACAACAGTTGCTGCTTTTGCATAAGCAGCCTGTCCCCGAGAAGAAGCTCGAGTGACTATAATCGCCATGGCTCCACCAGCCATAGCCAGAAGAGGAATTGAAGTTAACATAACCAATGTTAATAACCATCCTTTAACAAAAGCTAATGCAAATCCACCGACAAATGTAGCAACCAGCTGAATAAACTTCCCAACCTGCAAGATTCAAGAAAAAAATAATCTCTTTGTTAGAAAATATTTAAGCTTGTCATTAAGAAGAAAAAAACATTTTAACGTTTCTCTGATTACCTTCTCACCCATGGCGTCTTGTATAAGAACAGTGTCTCCAGACATTCTACCAACAACCTCTCCTGTGTTTGTTTCAACATCGAAGAAGCCAATGTCTTGTCTTAGAATTGTTTTCAGATACATGCTCCTGATCCTCGCTGCTTGTCTCTCTCCCGTGATCATCCAAGAAGCCACCTCTACAACAACAACAACAACATAAACACTTATGTAAAATGTTAAAAAGTTAAAACTAGAAAACGGATTATGACTTACGAAGAAAGGCTGCTCCTAGGGTTCCAAGTCCAAGGTAGACGAATTTAAGACAAACCTAGAAGATAATGACATTATTAGTAACTACTATGAATATATGTAAATAGTTAAAAATGTTATTGTGTTCCCAACACGAGTTACCTTTGAGATAACATCAACAATGTCTTTGTTGTTCTGGTTTTGTCCAAATGAATCTATGAGATCACCAAACAACAATGTCATGAGAGGTAAACAGACACCGTTCCCAACAGCTCCAACAGAGCCACAGATCATCAAGAACACATCAAAGGAATCTGCAAATGCAAATAGCTTGTAGAACGGAACTGTCTTTGTCTTTTCATCGTTTTTTTCCTTCTTCGTATCTCTTTCCTCTCTTTCTCTAGGAGTTTTAGAAGTTGAAGGTTCTTGTGAAACAGAGTTGCCTTCTCTGGCTTCGTCACGGTCCATCTCCGGAGCTGGCAGAGAAAACAAATATTACTAAAATTTATAAATCTGATAAGAACCAGTATATGTAAAAGTTTGCTAATGTAAATCTAAAGATTAAAAAACCAACTTGTGGAAAGAGATTTGTCCTTTTAAAAAAAAAATCTAACTAAAGAGTTCCCAGGAACTATCACCAATGAAACAGAGTCTGTTAGGGGAAAGAGTCACATGTTTTAGATTACCCGAGAAAGCAGTGATCAATTAAAAAAAACATTCAGAAACTGAAAAGGAAAGAAGTTAACAGAGAACAGACCTGACGATGGGAAGCTGGGCAAAGCCAAAGGTTTTGGAACTTTGAGGGAATAAGACGTGAGAAGACGAAACTGTCTACTTGTTACAAAAAACTTTGTTTAGTTCTTTATTTTATTCAACTTTCTAGATTCCAGTTTGTATCTGCAGAAATTAATAAGAGCATTTTTGGCCTTTTTTATATGCAACTCTTGTTTTGGGTTTTTGTGAATATTGCTTGAGAAGCAAGGGGAGTGGGAATAAACTATTGTCATGGTTCAGTCAAAAAGCATCATCATTATGCATTTTGAATAGGGGTGGGCATTTTACCCGATACCCGAACCCGTACCCGAACCCGATCCGAAAAACCCGAATCGAAATCCAAACCAAAATAGCAAAATACCCGAACGGGTATTGATTTAGGAGAGATTGGATATCCGAACCCGAACGGGTAATACCCAAACCCGAATGGATACCCGAAAATAACCGAACATAACTATACTTAACCTTATACTAGAAACGAACCCGCGCCAAGCGCGGTTATTTTCACCTTTATAGTGATAAATATTTCGTTTACATGATAAATTGATTAAATATGTAATTTAATGTTATATGTTGTGTTAAATTCGTGTATATAGTTTAATTTTGTAATATATATTGTATTTTGATATAGGTTGTTAATGAATAATTTGTACATACAATATTTTTTTGTCTACTACATATTGTATCAGTAGTTTCTTTTAAAAAATATATTATTTGAAGTGGTTTGTTAGACAAATAGTATATAGATTATGAAAGATTGTGAACTACTTAATTTACAGAGTATCTAAATAAATATACTGTAATGAATCATCTAATATTTTCAAATTTTAAAATATTTATTAGTGAATAAAGTATCTTAAAATAACAAACACTTGATTTGTTAGTTGTTATAGTCATAGTATATAGATTTAATACATTTTTATTGTTGAAATTAGGTATTGTGTATCTAATCTGGAAGCTAGAGAAATATTCGTTAGCCATATTCCAAGTTTGAAGATTAGTGGGAGTTATTATTTTTTGTATTTTAATGGATTTAATAAACTAAGTATAATATTATTCTTTCTATATTGAAATCATGTGTTATTGGTTTTATGATTATAAATTATAATCAAATCATGTGTGTTATTCAATCGTACAAATTTACATATGAATTTGATTTCATAACGGATTTGAAAGGATTTGAATGAATTTCTTTGTTAAAAATACAAAGACTGAAATTCGAAAAAACTACAAATTTATAAACATTAATTAAAATTCATATTTTAAATTTGAAAATTTATATATTTATATGGATTTGTAAATACTATATAAATTTTAAATTAGTTTATGTAGAGTTTTAAGAAATCATAGTACTTTTAGAAGATTATAAAATCAAATAATGTATCAAGACTGAAATTGGGGATGTATATTCCAAAATAATTTATAAGGGAAAATATTCATTAGTTATAATGTTAATATACTATTTTTAAATTTAAATAAAATATATTTCCCCTTGCCTATTATTATGTATAATTAAGTGGAATATGTAGAGAACATTTTGAAACTATATTATTTCATAAGTATAGTTTAAATATTTATATAGCTTACATTTACATTTGTAAATCTAAACTACAAAAACGAATTGTTTATATTTTTAGTATAGGTCAAATATTTCAGCTCAAATTTTTGTCTACCCGATTACATTTAAATTGGTATATGCAACATTATTCCACAAATGTTTATACTTTTCGTATAGGTAATATAATTTGTAGATGTCAAAGAGACTTTTGGTATATCAAAAAAATGTATCAAATCAGTAATGAAATAATGTGATAGAATATGAGACATGCCAGTTACAAAATAAAATTAAAATATAAGAAATGCATAGTTAGAGTAATTAGGTGGAGCTGAAATAATGTGATAACAACTAATGGTCATTACAGATCGCATGGTTTATGTGACCATGTCGATAGAATCGGTTAATATCAACGGCACAATGTATTCTATAACTAATATTACCTAAATATAAATAAGATTTTCGGTAAGATTTGGTTGTTACTAATATTCACAAGTACATTATGTGTTAATGAATTAGTCCAAACAACTTTTTATTAGTAGATAAAAAACATGACTCTGTTTTAATATAGTAGATTTCTAGTCTACATCTCTTATTTTATTTAAAATATTTATATTTATGTTACACAAACTTTAAAATCATACAATAAACATATAATTATGGACAAAATGATTTGATACTCACTTAAAATGTATGTCAACTTTTTTGTTTCATGTATTAACAAAAGTTACATTCAAATTTTAAAAACAATAACCAAATCAATGTCTTTTTATTTTTGACATGTATCTCCAAATCTATTTAATCATTCAATCTATTAAAAATAAAAACTTAGTTAAGTAAAAATTATATTTTTAAATACAAAAAACTTTAAAAATGATTTTTTTTTTAAAGTCTAAATATCCGAACCCGACCCGAAATAACCGAACCCGAACTCAAAATACCCGAACCCGACCCGAACTACAAAAATACCCGAACGGGTTCTATAACCCTATCCTGAAATACCCAAAAATCCGAAATACCCGACCCGAACCCAAACGGGTATCCGAACGCCCACCCCTATTTTGAAGTTTAATATTCCAAAATAACTATTTATTTCTTTTTTTCCTACACCCAACAGATGTATATTTCTCTCATAAACACACACATATATATAGAGCTTTGCCTCTAATAAACACACACACAATTAAACAAACTATAGAGCTTTGATGCGTGATTTTATTGAAAATCATTTTAGGTTATTGTATAAATAGTTCAAACCAAATGACCAACTAATGTTTTGTACACGAGTATTGACTGACTTTTATAAGAAAATATTAGATAGGAGAAAACTTATCACTACCAAACAGAATTTATGGTGGTTTTTCTTTTCCCAACACTAAAAACCATAATATGATACGCACACTAAAATTGCCGTACCGCGTGAGATAATATGTAAAAATTATGTTAAGAGAAAATAAAAAGAATGTGGTCAGTAACCCATAAAAATATTTTCTGTTAGCAAACAAAATTTTGTTGTTAATTTTTAAAAAAAATAAAGAGCTGTCAAATTAAATTATAATACTCCCTCCGTTTCGTTTTACTTGTCGTTCTAGGTTTTTACACGCAGATTAAGAAATCATTTAATTTTACATATTTTCTAGATAAAAACACAATTTTCTATACATCTAACCACATTTCAACCAATAGAAAAATAGAATAACAAATAAAACTAATAAATTCTGCATTGAAATTATAAAACGACACTTATTTTGAAACAAAAAAAATTTCTCTACAACGACAACTAAATCGAAACGGAGGTAGTATCATTTAAGAGCTACGTGAAATCACATCTAGCTAGTCCATATCAAACAAACGCATATACCTCAAATGCCGAAGTCTTTTAAACAGAAATCATGATCAAATACTCTTATCAAGGAGTCAATTGCAATCTTGAATGATCTCGTCCGATTATTTTAACAATATCACTAGAACATGTTTAATGCATCTTTCTTAGCATGAGATTCTTAGCGAATTTAAAATTCGCTAAAAAATGTTTCTTAATTTAAGTTAAAAAACTTACCTCTAAAAAATCGGATAAAACATGGCTTTGTGTCTCAAATGGTACACTAACAAAGATAATTTAAATAAATGGAGATGGAGAGAAAATTCACTTTAAAGGACCTTTAACTACTTCCTTGGCAACAAAGCAACAAGTCAACTTTATATATTACAGTAAAACATATCTCAGGCCATTGAGAGAAATCCTTGTTCTAAAACGCAGCCGGAGAGCCCGATTACACGGCGGTGAAACGCTATTCGGAGGTGTGCCGCCGCGATTTCACTCTGTGCGGCCAAAGAATCGGTGAAAATTTTTAATGGGGTTAAATCGTTCAAATTTGACTCTTAAACCCTAGATCTATCATATTGTATCACTACTAATGATGGAATGAAGTTTAAACTAACAAAAACACTCAAAAAATGATGGATTATGTTGAAAAAAAATTATGGTGGCCGCAAGAAATTAAGGTTACAGAGACATCTCGAAGAAGAAGATAGAAAGACAATTACTTTCTTGCCCTTCATTAAAAAATCAAAAAAAAAAACCCAAAACATTGGAGTTCCTGCGTTCGAACCCGCAACAATGAAGTCGCACTCACTAAAACGAACCACTAGGCTACCGAAGAACTTGTTGTAAACTTACAAAATATATTGTATTTATCTCAGTTTGATATAACTTCAGAAAAAAAATCCCCGATTACTCCCCGAGTTTTTTCCGATTTTCTAATAAATCGCTAGGCCCAGGTGCACCGCACGCGTAGCGCCTAGCGAGTTCCCGAACAAGGAGAGAAATAGACATTTTCTGATAAGCTCTACCGTTACATTATTAGTATTTATATTCAAGCACTAAAATCATACAATTAGTGAGTGATTATAATCATTCGTCCGTCTATGTTGTCTTCTGTAATAAGGAACACATGGCATGATGTGTCCAAATTATAAAATAAATGTGAATAATGTTCAAAGCTTTGTAACCAAACCGATGTCATTAATAAGTTTACTTGTATGCTTCCAAAAGAAGAAGTTAACTTAATGCTGACTGCTCCCTTGTAAGACCAAAAAAATATACTGTCAATTTAATATAACATGTCAATGGTTTGATACAATAATTTAAAAGCAAATCACATGTCAGATCAATTTAATGCCTAGGTTTATAAAGATGTTGCAACTTGCAGGGGTGATTAACATCTCATAACCCTATATAGTAAATAATTTATGTAGACAAAATTACTAATTTAAGAGAGTGTTTCAAAGATCTTAATATACGTATTTAATTTGGAAGAAGTGTTGAGCTAATTAAAAAAATGAAACTCTGTGAAAACGAACAAACAGAACCGTCACTGCTTGCGTCACCATTACAAACACATCACACATGAGAAAATTCTTTTTGGTACTATCTTGAAAATCAGACTGAATAATCTACTATTAAAATTATTTAATGTATAATCCGATGTGGTCGATGGGGGTCGCAGTTCCCAATTCCCCGCGAGATGCTATTTGCATTAACTGTCTTGATTAGTTTCACGTTGTATTTCAATTCCAGAGATGTAATACAAAGCTCTGGCTTGGAGTTTTGACATTTTAACCAATCGTATTGGGTCTTAATGGGCCTTATTAATTAACTTTTTTCCTAAGGCTTAAGATAGAAGAAAGGTCCAATGGGCGGAATGTGTTTCGTTCTTACTAGGCCTTATTAATTAACTGTTTTACGAAGGTTTAAATATAAGAAAGGTTCAATGGGCTCAATGTAAAACCAAACAAAACAAAAAAAAATATTTGTGGGCCTTATTAATGAACTGTTTTACTATGGTTTAAATAGAAGAAAGGTCCAATGGGCTCAATGTGAAACGAAACAAAATGAAAAAATTATTTTTGACATTTTAACTAATCGTGTTGGGTCTTAATAGGCCTTATTAATTAACTGTTTTACAAAGGTTTAAGATAGAAGAAAGATCCAATGGGCTGAAAGTGTTTCTTCTTAATAGGCCTTGTTAATTAACTGTTTTACTAAGGTTTGGAATAGAAGAAAGGTCCAATGGGTTAAATTTAAAAATGAAATAAAAATTAATTGCGGTGAGCGTGGATCGAACACGCGACCTTCAGATCTTCAGTCTGACGCTCTCCCAACTGAGCTATCCCCGCTTGTTGAATTATCACTAAAATATTTATAAATAATCTGTTTATCCTATGCGGACGAGATAGTGAAACAGAGCAAATCTCCGACGCCATTTGTGTGGTTGTGAAAGTTTTTAAACTTTATTTTTTTTTTTTAATACATGAAAGAAAAACAAAAGAGGCAAAAACAGAGAGAAAGATTCAATGTCTGTAACAACAGCAACTCACATGAACACGATCAATCACTTGCCAACAACATGTAAAACCCCCAATCTCCAGTTGCCCATCTGCTCCAACCACAGATTCGCTCTCTGTTTTCGTCGTAAACCCAACTATTCGCTGTCTCAGTTGCTTCCCAAAACCCCTAATGGCTACTCCTCTCACTCTCCTTGGTCTTCCGTCAATCGAAGATCGAGACTCAACACTCGTAAACGCTTATCTGTTTCCATGGAGTGGCAAGACTGCACGTAAAATCTCTTCTCTCTCTCTATTTTCTCTGTTTCAATTCCACTTACCTGGAAAACAAATTGTTGAGCTTTGCATGATTTACTTGGAAAGTTCGATCCTTTAGCAGCTTATCTCCATAAACAATTCAAATTCATAGTAAATTAATCTAATCTAAACTCTTTTGTGTTGGGTTTGGAGATTCAGAGTGAAGATGGAAGTAGATGTTCCAGTATCCGTAGCCTATAACTTCTACTTGGATCGTGAATCTTTTCCTAAGTGGATGCCTTTCATTTCATCCGTCGAGGTTCTTTTCATGTCCTCAAAGTTTAAATTTTTGAGAGCTTCTTTGCTTTAGGTTCTAGTTTACTTTGAATGTGTTGTGGTTAGGTGTTAAAGGACAAGCCTGATCTATCTCGTTGGTCACTCAAGTACAATGCTTTTGGCCAAGACATTAAGTATTCTTGGCTTGCTCGCAATCTTCAGGCAAACCATCATTCAGTTTTTAGATCTGTCCCTGCTTTTGTGTTTTCTCAAGTAAAGTGCTGACTTTTTGTATTTTTGTTGTTGTTGTTGCAGCCTACTCCTAATCAGAAAATTCATTGGAGATCACTTGAAGGTCTTCCTAATAAGTAAGCCAAAGAGATCATAAGTCTTCATGTTTCTTCTCTTCTCATACCTGAAACTAACATTTGTAATTTAACCGACGCAGAGGCAGCGTTCGGTTCTTCCCTAAAGGTCCTTCATCTTGCCTCGTTGAGGTAAACTACATTCTATTTTGTTCTTCTTACTACACATCTAGATCCATACTGCTGGAATAAGACTATCATGCTTATCTTCTTTTAACTTACAATGTTATCTTTTCAGCTAACTGTATCATATGAAGTCCCTGCTCTTTTAACCCCTGTGGCATCGGTGAGTATCCATCTGTTTTCACCTTCAAATCTCTCTATGTGAATACTGTTTTTCTCATATCTTGTTTTTGTTGGCTTCAATTCAGGCGCTGCGGCCCTTTTTAGAATCCTTGCTTAGAGGTGGACTTGAAAGATTTGCAACCTTGGCTAAAACCACTTAAAAAGGTCAGCTTTATGCACTGAAACACATACAACTAAGCCATTTCATCATCTGAAAAATATCAACACTTTGCATTTGCAGGAATCTGTATGTATACATCTCTGCATCTTTCTGATTCTGGGATTTTAAGAATATCTTTTGGTATATAAATGGTCTGGAACTTGATTATGTCCCCATGATTAAGGAGGGCTTGTCTACTGTGACTCCTGTATTCTTTAAGTTACAAACAAAACAAATTCTCTCATAATAGAGTTTCTGGTTTAGGTCACCAAGAAAAAAAAAGAGAAATTCAAATAAACCAACCAGAAATTATGGCTGTGATTGAGTGAAACCCACCAAGAAGAACAAAACAAACCAAACAAGAAACTAAGTCACGCAAACAGAGTTTTCTTCTTTTCTATTTTACTTGATTGTCTAAACACGCCAACACACTTTGCGTGGAGTGTGATACCATTTAAAAGAAGAAACTAAAAGCCAGTGAGGTGTTGGTCCTGAAAACTTGAAAAGTCTCTCTTCCTAATTTGTTTCTTTGGCAAACCAAACCTACTTCCTTAAAATCTATGAATACCCTTTTGATTAGTTCCAAATTCCTTTCTTTCTAATTGCAAAAAAGATGTCATCAATAGCTTCTGGTACAGTTCCAACCACCAAACACTCTGCTTGTTTCAGAAGAATCCAAAAGTCTTCTTCTTCTTCTCGTTCTCAGTCAATGTTATCATCGTTATCTTCTTTTTCATCACCTGCCTCTGCCAAACTCCTAAACTGTAGCAATGGTTCCTCAAGCTCTTCATCTCCGGTACCCTTTAGACCCGTTATGCGCAGCAGCAGAGAAGCTGATAGACTTGAAGAAGAAAGACTTCGCCAAGTACACTGGCAAGACGTCACGTAAATTTCTTTAAGACAACAAAAATGTTAAGTTTTATACTTTCTAGAGAGATTGTGAATAAAAAATTATTTGGACTTTGGATGAAACAGGGTAAAGATGGTAGTGTGTGCACCAGCTTCCGTGGCTTACAAGTTATATGCGGACCGTGACTTGTTCCCTAAGTGGATGCCTTTTTTGTCATCTGTTGAGGTAACCGTTACTCTGAAACAGAGTCTGAAAAAGATTTCATTCTTCTTATTCTTATGGTACTCACAGATTGTAACAATGTTTTGCTTCTCTTAGCCAGTGGAGGGCAGTCCAGATTTATCGCGTTATTTGGTGAAATTTGAGTCTTTTGGAAAAAATGTTGAATATCATTTTCTTGCAAAAAATTTACAGGTAACGTTTTACATCAAAAATAAAGTAAATATATCAACCAATCAGATTCTCTTACTCTTGGTTGATTTATAATATCTAACATTTTTATCATGTCTTGAATCATCTTAACAGCCAATTCCGGATCGAAAGTTACATTGGAGATCTATTGAAGGATTTGCGAATAGGTAAAACTCAAATTATGTTTATAAAACATAACCATGTGATTATTTTATGTCCTCATCTTCAGTTTGTTGATTGGGTTTGAAACAGAGGCAGTGTTAGATTTTTCCCTAGAGGCTCATCCTCGTGCTTAGTAGAGGTTAGTCGTAGTGACTTGTATACTGTTTCTCGTTTTCATTACATATATGATAAATTTTATTTGTTTTTAGCTTCGTTTATCACTTTTTTCAGATCAATTTTTCCTTTGAAGTTCCACATGCTTTGGCTCCAGTTGCATTTGTAAGCCTATTCTCCATGTTGTGGATAATATATTATTTCGTAAACTAAATATGTTAATATCTTTATCTATGTTTTTTTTCTTTATTCATCATTTCTTCTCGGTATATGGTATGTTTAAAACTTTTCAGTTAATGAAACCGTTTATGGAGAAGCTTATTCGTGGAGGATTGGAATGTTTTGCTGCATTCGTGAAGACCACTTAAGGCAGAAACAAAGATTACGTTCTGTGCATTAATCCAAATAAATTGTTCTTTTAATGATGTTTTTTTTTTTTTTTGCCTTTTTAGGAGGTAACATGTCCAAACATAATGTAATGTTGTTCTTGCTAAATTATTATTTATAAAAACAATTATTTGCTGAATATAATTCGAATATATAACGTTTTCCTTACTAATAATGATTATAAGCAGAAGTTAAAAGAACTTTTAAAATAGTGTTTGTTCTCTTGCGATGTTTGTCTTACTTAGTACCTTACCTAATCTTGGGTCTAAAAATCCATTTGTAGTTTGGCCTATGGCAATTCTAAAGATTTTTTAATGGCCCTTAATAGAAGGAGGAGGGAGACAAAGAGAGTATCAACTCTCAAAGCAACTGAGGAGTGGGAGAAACAGTAAATGAGTGGGGTAAACTCATGCGGATGTATCACACAACACAAGTCTCCTTTAATCATTTCGAATGTAGCCGACATCTCCACTCTTGTGTATGTATAATGTGGCCCGTTCGTTTACAGATTTGAAAAAAAATTACTAGTTGTGTTTAGATTATTCGTCATATGCAAGATATAAAAATAACGAGTTTGCATTGAAATTACTTGATCACATTACTTTTAACGATTAATCGCATTTGAAGTTTAAATGGTGTAAAAAATAATAATAGATTGTCTTTTTCAACTAAACATGCTTCTAGTGTAATTGTACACAGTAGTTCGAACCTTAGAGGTATTACACAGAGTAACTGATTTTTTTTTTTAGTTTTTAACGGATATTTAGTCTACAGTAAATTTTCTTAAGTTATTGGTTCACCAAAAATACTTTCATATATATTAGTGATAGCTCTTTGGATAAATTAGAAGATGGAGCTAAGTATCGACTATGGAGACGTGCACTGGAGATGAAGCAAAGTCTCCAGCTACCAAATCCTCTAGATTGGGGGCAGAAGTTGAAAGCGTCGATCTCCTATTCACACTCGAAAGTTTATGCACACATGTGTATATAAAATTATACGGTATCTTAGTAAATTTGAACGTAACTTATTTCATATATAATATCCAATTTCACACACTCGCAAGGTTATACTTACATATATATATAAGGGACCCATATGTATATACACATATATTTGTAAAGAAGCATGCCACATCTTCCATACTCTTCATAGACATGTTAGAGTCTTATAGCCTATAGGTATTCTTAAGCACTTAACCTAGCCTCTTGCCTTAACCTAGCCTCTTGCCTTATATGGACCAACTTCTTCTTATGGATCTCCATCTTAGATTATGACTTTACCTTCTATTTTCAACGCACTATTTCACAAATGTGACAACAATAGGAAAAATATAATATTCTACAAATATATAATAACATAGTATATGCTCATTTGGTTAGAATTTTTTTTTTGTGAAAATTGATCCATTCCACCTTATTATAATTCTCAATATCTCGATTATCTTAGACGCTAATATAAAGTCTAACAAGTTTGATGTTATTATATTTATATATAATTCATAAGGTTTTTAGGGTTATCTTAGAGTATTTCTCTTATTTTATATTATAGAATTATCATTTATTCAATTTAAAAAATATAAGAAATTAAGGAATACAAACAAAATAGATGGCTAATTAATTTAATTGGATAAGCTATCTGTCTTCCAAATTTCTTTACGTACTCACAAACATGCTCTGCTATTTTTTGACATTCAATATATATATATACACACAATGCAATATTATATAATATACATACCCCCAATTTTGTTATATGCTTGATCTCATATTTATAAAGTATCCGTACTTAACCTACGCAATTATTGTAGAAAACTCAAAAGCTTTAGCTTTCAAAACAAATTCATTAGCTTTATTATATCGTATTGTAGCCGCCATTTCTGTGTGGAGGATGAAGTCACAAGATGCACGTATGATTTAATAATGATCTTGTTGACAAAAAGCCAAATTCATTATGCTCTTATATGATACTATTATAGAGTGGCTTAACTAAATTTACTAAGACGATAAAATTAGGTATATGAGGTTGGCATATAATTTTTAATTAAATAGTTGGTTAATAAAAATATGAGAATAAGCTTTTTAAATTATGGATTCTCATAACAAATAACATCACACCATCATTAAATGACAAGATGTAGGTTTACAAGTAAATGGCCAGATATTTGCTCAAATAGGTGAAATGATTTCTTTCGATTAAAAACCGAATATGAACTAGTTGCAAAACCCAATTGTAATAAGATTAACCAAATAGAAAAGGACGTTCGAACTTTTAATGTTAGTAGATCTCAGCTGAAATTTAGTCCTATGTTTGAGAAAAATTATTTACATATTTTAAAATTAAAATCTTATCAATAATAAAGGGTAATCCAAATTATTAAAGCATTAATATGGGCGATGGAAGTAATGTTGCAGCATATTGAGTGTCAAATTTTTTGACACGGATTGCAAAGAAGTCGTAGAGATGATTCAAACTCCACAAGATTGACCGAGCTTTTTACTAGAGATTGGAGAAGTTGTTGCACTACAAAAACAATTTCAAGATCTTCCAAATACCAAAATTTTCTAATTGGACTGTAGATGATCCAGTCATTTTATCATAATTTGTTGTTTATTGGTTGTTCTATTTCGGTTTGATTTGGACCAAACCAACTCATATCTTTGAATAATAAAAAAAAATTTGTCATCAAAAATAAAGGGTCCAAACGAATATATAAAATATATTAATTAATAATCGTTTCACTAATAATATACTCACTGTATTCATTAAACTAAATAAGTGATGTGAAAATCGGAGATTTCTCAGTTACAAAAAAAGGAAATCGGAGATTTGTAAATGAATAAAAATTAAGTATTGTAAAAAACTGAAATATTAGTTTTAATATTTTAATCTATTAGAAACAGGGTATGTATGTCTCTGTGTGTGTTAAAATCCCAAAATATTAGAATTTTGTGTTTAATTAAAGTGAGGAAAAAAGGAAAAGAGAAAGAGAAGGAGAAGGGAAGAAGATGAGATGAGAGGCCAGACATAATTGAGTTGCACCGAAAAGTATAGAGAGGGGCGGTGAAATTCTCAAATACGATCAGACAATAGTGTTTTCTGGGTATACAGTCAATAATGGTTGGTCGGTTATACAAATCTATATTCTATTTTTTTATAATCATAAATTATTCATTTTAAAAAATCATTTATTCCTCACTTTTTCGATATTATTAAATTATTAAAATGAATTCGGCCACTGAAGAAGCCGAAAGAGGTTAGATATAACCCACTCGTGGACATCCTCCTCTTGTTTTCTCTTTTAAAAAATAATCGAGCTATATATAATTTTTTTTATCGTAAGACTGTATTTCATTCTTTCTTCTAAATGATCTTTAGTGGGCATGGAGCGTTAAAGCAAGTCCAAAGGTACATCATTTTCTATGGAAATGTATCTCCAACTCCTTACCGGTAGCGGAGAATATGAAGATTCGACATATGTCAAGAGACGCTCAATGTGTAAGATGTGGCCAAGATAAGGAATCAA
Organism: Moricandia arvensis; assembly: GCA_905132765.1. NCBI lineage: Eukaryota > Viridiplantae > Streptophyta > Magnoliopsida > Brassicales > Brassicaceae > Moricandia > Moricandia arvensis. Next base: position 14,595 of record CAJHQP010002304.1, on the reverse strand, counting down.
TTAATCATGTTCTATTCCAATGTCCTTTGGCAAGATTAGTGTGGGCTCAATCCTCCATTCCGACGCCTCCTGGAGGTGTACTAGGTAACTCCTTGCACTCCAACCTATACTACGTTCTAAAGCTGTGCCTAGAGGCCAATCGTGAAGATGTTCCAGCCGAGAAAATTCCCTGCTTACTGTGGAGGTTGTGGAAAAACAGAAATGAGTTTTTGTTCCAAGGGAGAGAATATGAGGCTTTGAATATCCTGCGGAAAGCGAGGGAGGACGCAGAGGAATGGATGGAGAGAGATAAGGGTGAAAAAGAAGAGGTTAAAATGCACCAAACAAGTCATACTGTTCGCGGGTCAGTACCACATGTATGGAAGCCCCCCCCGGTTGATTGGATTAAGTGTAATACGGATGGGGCGTGGCATAAGGATCGTGGAACAAGTGGTCTTGGATGGATTTCCAGAGACAGCAATGGGAAGCTTGTTTGGGCGGGTGCTCGAGCGGTTCCAACGCTTGGTTCGAGTATGGAGACAGAAGCTGAGGCCATGCGCTGGGCTGTGGAGACTATGGTGAGGTTTGGATACAGTAAAGTGATTTTTGAATCAGACTCACTGACCCTCACAAAGATGCTAAAGGGAGAGGAAGGTACATGGCCTTCAATCCAGCCAACAATGCAGGTCATCTCACATCTTTTGTCTCAAATTCCGGAAGTGGAGGTGCGGTATAATCCGAGAGGTGGAAATAAGGCTGCTGATAGGATAGCAAAGGAGACTTTTACATTCATGTCTAATGTCCCTAAGTTATATTCTATAGAGCCAAGATGGTTAAAATATCATGTTAGGAATGACATTTCTTTGTATGGTAAACCTGTTGGGTGAATGAAAGTTGAATATTTGTGTAAAAAAAAAAAAAAAATGATCTTTAGTGGAGAATAATTCCTTTACATGTTAAATGTTTCGTCGTGTATTGCATAAGCTGTCCCAAATATATTAAATACATATCCTTCGGAAAAGTGTTTCAAGGCGTGGATAAACAAAAAAAAAAAAAAAAAAAAGCCATTTCAACAAAACTAAAATTTAAAAGGGAATGGAAAATATTGTAAAGCCCCATTTTAACGATGTGTATTTTAAAGAAACTTTAGAAACATATAAGTACTTAATTACATAAAGACAAAACAGTGATGATTTTTTTATCATTACACATTAAGAACATTTTTAATGGATTCTATTTTTTCTATATAATTTACACTAAAATAAAATAATTTTATTATAGAGCAATATCATTAGAGAAAAAATTATTATTATATAATAGGGTTATTCTATTTTAGTGAGATAACCTAAGAGTTTAATTAAAGTTTATTAATAATATACTAATCCTAGTATTGATAATAGGGTTATTCTATTTTAGTGAGATAATCTAAGAGTTTAATTAAAGTTTATTAATAATATACTAATCCTAGTATTGATAATAGGGTTACTGGAGGGTGCAGTGACGGCGACAGTAGCACAAGCCTCGAAGCTAAAAATGATAGTCTATTACAAATAATGAATTTTTGTCATTAACTAGCAGTATATATACGTTAATGGATCTTGTGAACACTGTCTTTTACATCGCTATGAATTCGAAGATTATACCGTTGGACGTGAACTTTATCAACACATGTCATAACGTTTCAACCGGCTCATAACTATGAAGAAATTTACAAAAGTTTACAAATTAAAAAAAAAACTATGAAGAGATTTACGACTCATAACTATGAAGGGATCTATTCATTATTCAAGGACTATAAGCATGTGTATATATTTAAATCAAAAGACCATTCAAAACGAATATATATGTATGTATGTATATTTGTTATTTCAACATATACCGGCTGGCTAATATTTTTCTGCTTAAAGCCAAAAGAGATTCGTTTAAAAAAAAAACAGAGAGATTTATTCATGAACTTAACTAAAATAATGAATCATAATAAAAAATTGTTTTTTGATAAAGAAATCATGACTAATATTATTGTTAACCTGATTCAGTTTACCATGCAGGTCCACATATGCCCAGATCCACCTTGCAGGTCTTAAACTGTACCACACAGGTGAGCTTATACGTACGTTTGAAACAATCGAGATTATTTTTAAATTTAATTGCAAATTAAATAATAGAGTATTCGATGCACAAAATAATCGTATACATATGATGAGGATAGATAAATTTTAATTTAGTAATTATTTATGTGGATACTCTCATGCATGCAGCATCCATAAAATTTGTTCCCAAAATATTAATGTGGCCATAAATTTGTCCAAGGTAAATTGTCAAATACTCCCTCATTTCATAAAGTTACATATTTTAAAAAAAAGACTTTTCAAAAAAATATTTATATTTTCAATAAATATTTTATTAACTAATAATGATGAACTACAAATTTCTAAAAAAAAAATATTTTTCCTTATTAGATTCTTATTTATTTATATTTATGGGGAAATAATCAAAATATTATGTATTCATTATATATTTTATTAATATGTATGAAAAAATCTAAAATATGCACCATATTAAAATTTATGAAGCATAATATATACTCTCTGGAAATGTTGACAAAAAAAATATATACTCTCTCTCACTTTGTATTGTTTATATGAAAGATAAATGTTTAAAGTTTTCACAAGAAAAGTTAAATACATTCTTTTCTTTATTACTTTTTGGTTTTAGTAATAAAGCTTCACCATCTCTACTTTAAAATTTTAATCTATGTTTTAGTTTAAAATAAATGCATTGATTCAAATTCTAAAATGTCAATTTCCAAATACAAAAAAAAAATCTAATACATCAATATTTTAATATGAAAATGGTATATATTATAAGGATAAATAATAATTATATACACACAAGAAAAATCAGTAAAAATAAAAATGTCTTATAAAAAGAAAAACAGATATAAAATTCAAATGTAATTTGGTTAGATAATTTTACATATGAATACATGAAAATCAAAAAGTTTTAAAACCAAACATAGTAAAAGAAAATGTTTGGAACAAAACTACAAAAAATGTCCAAAAACAAACAAAGAAACCACACGATAATGATTTATTGACAAATTAGTTTTGGGTCGTTAAGCAATTTGAATTTGAAAACACTCCACTATATTCCATCACGTAGTTACATGGATATGCTTTCATTGCTTATGACAATTTGACTATTTAGAAAGAATATTTATCCATTAAATACACTTATTCTTTGAGATTAATTTTGTTTTTTCATAAACACTTAATACCTCCAGATTAATAAGAAAAAAAAAAAGTGGATGGGAGAACTATACTGCCCGAGTCTCATACTAGCTGATAACGTCATGGCTTTGGTGAGTCTACAAACTAACAAAAATCAAAAAAGACAATAAAGGAAGAAGAAAAACGAATGGAAATCAAACAAGAACCCCGCAAGTAAACTTTCTCTACACTCCACTTGCTTAAATTAATAGTATGAGAAAAATAAGGGATAATAACAACATTACGGAGTCGGTTTCCACTTCCTATAAGCCCACGACCTTAGCAGTATATATAAAGGAACCAGCCTTGTCTCCTTTTGCTGCATTAACATTTCCAAGAAGCATTTTAAACTTAGTGAGTGCGACACTCTCCTTACATACTTTTATCTCCAGCACACTCACCTCAAAATCACCAAAAAGAAAAACATGTTCTGCCCAACAAAAATGTTTGTTTCTTCTTATACTCGCAACCATATCCTCTGCTTCATGGCACTAGTTCTCACGTTAACCTCTTTAACTGAATCTCGATACCATCACCACAAAGACAAACACAAACACAATAACCACAACCATCACTCCTCAATCTCTCAGCCTCCTACTCCTCCTCCTGGCCCCCATGACTCACCCTCACCTTCACTGCCACCTTCTCCTTCCGACGAGCCTGAAGACGACAACAATGGAGTCTACAACGTGAGAGAGTTTGGTGCGGTCGGAGATGGTGTCACAGACGACACGGAAGCATTCAAAACTGCGTGGGACTCTTCATGTAGCAACGAGACCGTTTCAGTTTTGCTCGTTCCTTACGGCTACACATTCATGATTCACTCTATTATCTTTACTGGTCCTTGCCGGTCTTACCAATTATTACAAGTATTATTATCACCTTAATAATATTTTAAACATCTTCAACATAATATGTAGCTAATTGGTTACATGGGATTTTATTTTTTGATATAATTTGCTTATATGATAGGTGGATGGGACCATTATAACACCAGATGGACCAGAATCGTGGCCGAGCAATGTAAGTAAAAGACAGTGGCTTATCTTCTATAGAGTCAACGGAATGGCTCTGAAAGGTTCCGGAGTTATCGACGGCCGGGGGCAAAAATGGTGGGATCTTCCCTGCAAACCTCACCGGGTACTTAATTAATCTTTTTCAAATATTATACTATTCATTCAACATGTTTTAACAAATTAATACTACGAGCTAGAGAAAATACTAAAGAAAAAAAAATCAAGCAAATATAACCAAGTTAGATGAATGTAAAACTCTTCAATAGAGAAGTAACGAATTATTTTAATTTTTTTTACAGTCTGTCAACAAATCTGCAATTGTTGCTGGTCCTTGCGACAGCCCCATTGTAAGTTAGCTTACAACCGATTTTATATAATTTATTATTTAGTACGGTAAATAATAATGAGTTAAATTGCATGCAGGCTTTGAGGTTCTATATGAGCTCGAATCTAACGGTCGAAGGTCTCATGATAAAAAACAGCCCGCAGTTTAATTTCAGATTCGACGGATGTCAAGGAGTACACGTCGAGTCCCTTCACATCACTGCCCCACCTTTAAGTCCCAACACTGATGGGATCCACATTGAAAACTCCAACTCTGTTACCATCTACAATTCCGTTATCTCCAACGGTATAAAATCCATTAAATAACCACTAAAAGTTCTAAAAAGGGGTCAACAGGCTGTGTAATATATTTATAAATAAACTTGGCCAAAAAAAACATCCCTTAAAATTATAAACCAACAAAAAAACTAATTACGAAGAAATATAGATTTCAACAAACTATATAGAATAATAGAAATGATTAACGTCTGAATAATTAAAGTCATGCTTTCATTTTGCAGGAGATGATTGTGTATCGATTGGTTCAGGATCTTACGATGTTGATATACGGAATCTCACTTGTGGACCCGGTGGCCATGGAATTAGGTTTATTATCTATCTCTTAATTTATTAATTAATTTTTAAAAATTGTTATTACATAGATCTCAATCAAAAGCTATTACTAACTTCATTGTCTACTACTTTTCAGTATTGGAAGTTTGGGCAACCACAACTCACACGCATGCGTATCAAACATAACCGTAAGAGACTCGATAATAAAATATTCCGACAATGGAGTTCGGATCAAAACGTGGCAAGGTGGTTTTGGTTCGGTCTCAGGCGTGACGTTCAACAATATCCACGTGGAGTCAGTTCGTAACCCAATAATCATTGACCAGTACTATTGCCTGACCAAAGATTGTTCTAATAAAACATCTGCGGTTTTTGTATCTGATATTGTATACCAAGGCATCAAAGGAACTTACGATATTCGAAGTCCACCCATGCATTTTGGATGCAGCGATGCAGTTCCATGCACTAATCTAACTCTTTCGGGCATCGAGTTGCTTCCTGCAAAGGGCGACATCGTCCTGGATCCGTTTTGTTGGAATGCTTATGGACTTGCCGAAGAACTTTCGATTCCTCCGGTTTGGTGTCTCATGTCCGATCCTCCCACGGCGTTGCAAGGTGCTCTTGTTGACAAGTGTGGTTCACCGTGATTTGCATCTTCGGATCAATAATTGAGTTAGACAATATTCTAAACTTTTTATGAGATTTTAGAGGGAAAATGTATATAAGTTTGAGGAGAGTCATATTACTGATTCTTCATTAAGGAGTGGTACGTTTTATTTGCCTCCCAACTATTTACCAAAAAAAAAACTGTTTTAAAGTCGTGTTTAAGTTTCATATGATGATTATGTAGTGTTTATGTTTGTTTTACTAATGATGGAGTGATTAATATAATTAAGATTGTGTTTTAGCTTGATGAGTATGTTATATGTCACTCTGGATAAAACTTATGCATTCATTGTTCACATTAAACTTCAACATCCAAATGTTTAAAAAAAAATTCTAACAGCTTCCTTAGAAAATAGTTCATTTTTTTAATTTGAGATGATATTGTTACTTTTTCTAATTTAAAAATAACTAAATATATAATTTAAAGTTTTACCATCTCACAATAAAACTTTTCTTGTTAACTTGTTAAGAAAAGGAAATAGTATGTCCTATTGTTAAATAGAAGTCATAAGCAATTAAATCGGTCCTAGAATGCAACATTTCTGTTTTGTCTATATCTAATATGTCTCTATCTTCTTTTGTTGTTGTTGAAAGTAGGTCTCTATCTAATATAATGTCATCTAAGCTAAATGTTTGGTGCACCAATTAAATTATGAAATATAAACTAGCAGATTATCTTAGTATAAAGTAGAAAGAATATTCCAACTTTTGGATGTTGTCTTGGTCTCTTGGTAGGTCGAGTTATAATATATAACTGATTTAATGTTTATATTATATTAAATCGTAGATGTTCATCTGTCTCTCGACGTGTAGCTTTCGTAGTCAAGGATATGTATCTAGTTAAATCATTAACAAAAAAATAGATAATGATGATTAGGAAAATCATATGGTTTGAATTTAAATGTTTTGTGTTTGATCCATGTCATATATTTACGTTCTATATTAATATTTTGAAGCTAGCGATGTATTTTTTTATAGAGATATAAATTTTTTGACTATGTAAAAGATTTTAATATCAATAAAATATGAGATACATTAGGTCATTACAGGCAAAACTCGAGTTATATATAACATCCGTTGAGATGATCTTTGAACCGATCTTTTATTGAATAAATTTAACACTCAATCCCCAAAAAAATTGACCGGTTGAATCATCAATAACCGAATAAAGATGAATTGAGTACTCGTAAACAAACGTGGAGCATGTATTGTTAAATTTTATAAATCCTCTATTTTACAAACAGACACAGCCTTATACAAACTGGAAAATAAATATATCGTGGATTAATATGATAACCTGCAAATTTCCATTTTTAAACCATACAACTTTTTTTTTATGATCAAACAATACAACTTTATTTTCCCTCTTTTCACCGAATATTTTCCTACGACGATTAAGTATTCTGTGTGTAGTTCCTTTTTACTTTTTTTTTTAATATAAGTTCCTTTTTACTTTTGGACTTCTGAAGTTTTTTTGTCCATTTATTTGTTCTTTCTTCGTGTGTGTGTGTGTGTTTTAAGACTTTGAAAGTTGATATCTTATGATCAACTTGTTTAAAGTTTACATGGTTCACCTAGGCACGCGCAGCCACTAGATCACATTTATCTTCATTTATACATAAATATAAATGTATGCATGCATAGCCATAGAATCTATCAGTTGCTAGAGCTGGTGATATTAGTAATTATAATTCGATCTGAAAATTTTACAAGAAAACTTTAGTGGGGGTTATTGGTTCTTGCATTTTAATGGATTTAGAAATCTAAACTAAATCAAGTGTTATTGGTTCTATGATTTTAAAATTCATATTGAAATCATGTGTTATTGAATTTTAAAATCATGTGTTATTGGTTTCATGATTTATAAATTTTAATTTAAATTAGGTGTTATTCAATCATCCGAATTTACTAATGGATTTGATTTCATAACGGATTTGCATGGATTTCTTTGTTAAAAATACAAAGATTCAAATCCGAGGGAAAACCTCCGGATTTGTAAATACAAATACAAATTTATATGTTAGATTTGAAAATCAATATATTTTATATTGATTTATAAATATTATATGGATTTCTAAATACTCTAAAGTCCATGAACCAATAACGCCTCCTTAGATTGCTCGAGCTGGTGATTTAAGAGTTAAATTTTTAATGTAACTAAGGTTATAATAGCCACTGTAATTTTTATAATCTCCAATACAGTAAATAAAAACCATATCGTTGTCACAGAAATATGCATGTTCTTTGTAACTTGGGCATAAAGAAGTAAATTCTAATTATGGAAATCTTTCACGCGTATGTGTGTTTTATATATACGTATATGTATATTATATGCAATTATATCAGAGAATAAATATTTTACTTTCTTTTTGAGGTTAAGGAAAACTGTAAAAAGCTTACAAGGCCACTCGAAGATTCTAAGTTCTGTCTCTCATTTTCTGTAAATACTAATATTAATAAAGATATACGTCTACAATATTATATAGTTTATTAACAAATGGAGAAGTTTGGTGGGTCGCAATTGGAATGTTAGACATACCCACCTCCGATTCTCCCCTTTTTCGGTGTGACCACGTAATCCCAGTTTAACGTATCTAGCACTCAATATATAACTATGTACTTGGTCCAGTAATCATCAGTAATAAATCAGCAAATCTGTATATGTGATATACCCATTCTAGTAACATGAACTCATATTTATATCGACTTTTTATATTAATTTGGAAGTGTATCAGAAATAAGAAAAAATTTAGACTATTTTTTTTTAAAAGTGCAATATTCTACGAATATATTTTCTTTTAAGATATTCAAATAAAGTTTACATCATGATCCGATATCCGCGTGGTTACAAATATTTAGTCGATGCATTACCTTACATTGATATTGATTATTGATATGTTACAATTCGAGATTACTAAAGCGTATATCTTAGACACATATATATGAGTTATTAATCATGAGAAGTTTCCTAAAAATAACCAATCAAGGTAGAAAAAGTTAAATGAAACAAGTGAGTGGACATTATAGCGTAGCCTTGTTTTATTGGTTAGCTCATAAATTATAAAGATTCTCCTTCTCTCGCTTTCCTGCATTGTCTCCTCTATCTATGTCTCTATGCCCACCACACTCGCACCCTCTCATTAGGCAATTCCCAATTCTAGTTAGACGAAGCGTATCAAATATGTCTACTTAAGTTTTCAATGAATGCTCCTAAGTTTGTGTTTCTATGCTCTATTTTGAATCAACCAAATAACAATTTAGTGGTAACGTTTTTTTCATTGCGACTGCGAGTTCATTCTCAAATAAATTATTACATATCAGGGATTCACTTAGGACGACTGTTAATTTTGGTGACAGGAGAAATCCGTAATCTTGAAACGATAAAACTGTTATTTTATCGTTTTTATTTGTTGTAGTTGAATATGAGTTACTGATCAGAGGCGTTATTTAACAAACAAACGTTAAATTACATCACAATTTCGTACTTTTATTATTATTTATAACTGAACCATTTTACAATAGAGTAATTATAAGACAGCTCATGTGATGCAGCGCATCCTCGTCATTATGGGCCTCTGTTTCGGATCCATTAAACAGAGTCTGGAGTGTTTTCGTTTTAAGTTGGGTTTTGGTGTTATTTATGATTTCTCTTTAATTTTAGGATAATCCTTAGCTTAAAGATAAGGATGGATTTTCGTTAGAGATTTAGTTGTTATACTGCATATATAAAGATGCAGACGTCGAATGTAGAAGACACGTTATTATTGAATTTATTTAGAGCTTTCAAGCTTTCTCTTGCTTGTTTTCGGCAATTCTTTTGAGAATCAACGACAACAAGAACCAGATCGATATTCGGGTATTCTTAGACTAAACGAATCTCGATTTGAAAACTTACGCTGCGCCAGTTTGGTATCAGAGCAAGTTCTATCCGACCTAAATTTTTTTTTCCATCACGTTTCAGAAGAAAATTCGATGGCTCCTCGACGTGCTGCTGCCGCAAACGACCTCCCTCTGACTGAGTGGGAAGAATTGCGCCGTACGCTGATGATGATGCAGGAAAATTTCCAAGCGACAATGCAGAACTCATTGCGAGATCTAACTGAGGCAGTTTTGTTGCGTAACGCTCCCAATCGTGGGGCTCGTGATCGTCATGGTGTTAATCGTGACAACGTGCAGAACCTCTTTGACGATGGGTTAACCGACGTGGAAGATAATCCTTTCGCCGAAGAAGATCATCGTCAGCAGAACAGGGGATTTATTCAGCAACAAAATCGCGAAGACCGTAGTTGGGAGATGGGGTTCAAAATTGAAATTCCAGAATTCCATGGTGGAGTTCGGGGTGAAGAGCTTTTGGATTGGTTGGTAGCGGTACAGGAGATGTTGGAATTCAAAAGAGTTCCAGAAGATAGGAAAGTGGCGTTGGTCGCCACAAAATTTCGAGGAAAAGCGGCGTCTTGGTGGGCCCAGCTTAAGACCTTTCGGGCTCGGGCAGGCAAGACCCCCATCAACTCATGGTATAAACTTGACAAAGTGTTGCGGAAATCTTTCCTTCCGTACAACTTTGATCGAACCATGTTCACTCGTTTGCAGAATCTACGACAAGGGTCCAGATCGGTTGATGATTATGCAGAAGAGTTCACGTTACTATTGACTCGTAATGAGATATTGGATAACGAGGTGCAATTGGTGTCGCGTTTTATTGGTGGGTTGCGTCCACAGATCCAGAACGCCATGTCACAGTTTGATCCTCTCACCGTTGCGGAGGCTCATCGCCGAGCTGTTGCTTTTGAGCTTCAGTTCAAATCGTCTTCTCAGTCTTGGAATGCGGCCTCAAGAACGCGTGGGGCTGCACTTCCTGATGCAAATCAGCCAGGAACTGCTACGAAGGAGACTGGTGAGACGGCGGCGACAAGGCAAAATAATACGAACCGTACGCTCCCTCCCGGAGAGGATTTGCGACGGTCAACCAGACCAAATGCATTGCGTTGCTTTGCCTGTGGAGAGCCAGGACATCGGCAAACGGCTTGTCCCAATACGACTCGTCGTGGATTGTTGACTGAAGAGGCTAAATGGGATGAAGAGGATGAGGATCTCCAAGATGACATCATTGGTGAAATTGTGGAAGATTGTACTGCTGGGGACAAGGGCACTCTTCTGATGTTGCGACGCATTTGTCTCGCACCAATGCGCCAAGATGACCAACCCTGGCTCCGGAGTAACATTTTTGCTTCTACTTGCACAATAAAAGGGAAGGTTTGTCGATTTGTGATTGATTCAGGAAGCTGTCGTAATGTTATATCTGAAGATGCAGTCACTAAGTTGGGGTTAAGGCGCTCGGAACATCCTGTCCCGTATAAGTTAGTATGGTTAGAGGAGGGAACAGATATCCGCATTATTCATCGAGTGCTGGTTTCTTTCTCCATTGGCGATCACTACAAAGACAAAATTTACTGCGATGTTGTGCCAATGGATGTCTGTCATTTGTTGTTGGGCCGACCATGGCAGTATGATCGCGATGTCTCGCACAATGGTCGAACTAATGTGCATAGTTTCTTCTTTGAAGATCGAAAAATCGTGCTCTTACCTAGTCAGGACTTACCGCCGTTGCCTCTCGCTCGTCAGCAAAGCATTCCTCCTCATCTTCGCGAAGGCACAGGATCAAGCAACACTGTGTTACTCTGTTCGTTCGCGACTTTTACGGAAGAACTGCGCCAAGAGAAAATCGCCTTCGCTTTGATCGCCAAAACATCACCACCGACGGAACAACAAACTATTGATCCAGCTATCATGACGATGTTGGAAGATTTCGCCGATGTTTTCCCTCAGGAGCTGCCTTTGGGTTTGCCACCTCTACGCGACATACAACACCATATTGATCTAGTTCCTGGAGCGTCACTTCCTAATAGACCCCATTACCGAATGAGTCCGCAGGAACATGAAGAATTACGCAAACAGGTTGAAGAATTAATCGCAAAGGGTCATATACGCGAGAGCCTTAGTCCTTGCGCAGTCCCTGCGTTGCTCATTCCAAAAAAAGATGGGTCATGGCGTATGTGTGTTGACAGCAGAGCTATCAACAAAATCACTATTCGTTACAGATTTCCGATTCCAAGGCTGGATGACTTGCTGGACCAGATCGGTTCTGCCTTTATATTTTCAAAATTGGATCTCAAAAGTGGATATCACCAGATCCGTATTCGACCAGGAGACGAGTGGAAAACAGCGTTTAAAACGCGTGAAGGGCTTTTCGAATGGCTGGTGATGCCATTCGGGTTGTCTAATGCGCCCAGCACCTTTATGAGGATCATGAATCAAGCTCTCCGACCGTTCATTGGAAAATTTGTCGTCGTTTATTTTGACGATATACTGGTATTCAGTGCTTCTCTGCAAGCTCATTTGGACCACCTCCGCCAAGTTCTCGTTGTGTTGCGTCATGAGCAATTCTTTGTGGCGCGCCAAAGTGTGAATGGGGTACGACAAAGGTTTTATTCCTGGGTTATGTAGTGTCTGACAAAGGGCTCTCGATGGACATGACCAAAGTTGAGGCGATTCGCGCGTGGCCGACCCCGACATCTATTTCGGAAGTGCGCAGCTTTCATGGCCTTGCGTCATTTTATAGGCGTTTCGTGGCCCATTTCAGTACTATAATGGCACCGATCACAGAGTGTATGAAAGGCGTTTCCTTCGAGTGGACTACGGAAGCTACAGATGCATTTGAGTTGATCAAATTGAAACTCACATCGGCGCCTGTTCTGGTCCTTCCCGACTTCTCCATCCCTTTTGAGCTTCATAGTGATGCCTCGAAACTAGGAATAGGAGCTGTGTTGAGCCAAAATGCGAGACCAGTTGCATTTTACAGTGAGAAATTGTCAGGGGCTCGTAGTCGATATAGCACATATGATGTTGAGTTCTATGTTGTAGTACAAGCTATTCGACATTGGAGACACTACTTGGTTCATCGCGACTTCATTCTATTTACTGATCATGATGCCCTCAAGCACCTGGATAGTCAAGTTAAAGTGTCAGCTAGACATGCGAGTTGGATAGCGTACCTGCAGCAGTTTACGTTTACAATTCGCCACAAAGCAGGCAAGCTGAATCGCGTGGCTGACGCCCTGAGTCGCCGTCACAATCTTTTGACAACAATGCACACGTCTGTGATAGGTTTTTCTTCTTTCGCTGAATTGTATGAATCTGATCCTTATTTTGGTACGATTTGGCTGGAGGCGCGTGATCAGTTGCGTGATGACTACTCTTTGATCGATGGTTTTCTGTTTCGAGGCACGCGACTTTGTGTCCCAGATTGTAGTTTGCGGCTTCGCTTCATTGATGAGCTGCATAAAGAGGGTCATGTGGGACGTGACCGTACTCTCCAGCTTGTATCGGCGTCCTATTTTTGGCCGACATTGAGAAAGGATGTGGAGCGCTACGTTGAAAGATGTCGCCCATGTCAACTAGCCAAAGGTCATGCATCGAACGCAGGTTTATACTTGCCACTTCCAATACCAACACAACCATGGACGGATCTAAGTATGGATTTTGTCTTGGGCCTTCCACGAACGCAGAAGGGTAACGATTCAATCTTTGTCGTGGTAGATCGTTTTTCAAAAATGGTGCATTTTATCCCATGTAAGCGTACTACTGATGCTGTGCGTGTAGCTCAGTTGTTCTTCAGTGAAGTATTTCGCCTTCATGGTCTTCCTTCGTCCATTGTTTCCGATCGTGATACAAGATTCTTAAGTCATTTTTGGAGATCTCTGTGGAAACTGCTGCGCACGAGCTTGGACATGAGCACTGCATACCATCCTCAGTCTGATGGCCAGACGGAGGTGGTTAATCGTTCCCTTGGAAACATGCTTCGCGCGTTGGTTGGGGAGAACATTCGTGCATGGGAGTCACGGTTGTGTCAAGCTGAGTTCGCACACAATCATGCTACTAATAGGAGTTCTGGATTCAGCCCATTTCAGGTCGTTTATGGCATGGTTCCCCGTTGTCCTTTGGACCTTGCGCCTTTGCCTGATCGTACGCGCATCCATGGTAAGGCGGAGCAGTTCGTGTCGGCTATTCAGGAAGTTCACAAGTCGGTATCTCGTAATCTCGCGGATTCGGCTCTGAAATATAAGGCTAAAGCTGATACGAAGCGGAGGGAGTTGTTGTTTGTTCCCGGCGATATGGTGTGGGTGGTTCTTACGAGAGATCGTCTCCCAGCTCATGAGTATAATAAGCTGCATTCGCGTAAGATAGGACCAGTTCGTGTGCTGGAACGTATTAATGACAATGCCTATCGTGTTGAGTTGCCTCCTCATATCAAGACTGCAAATGTGTTCAACGTGAAGTTTCTCTCCAAGTTTCATGGCGATAACGACGAACAAGATTCTGAGGCGAATCTTCTCTTACCCGGGGAGACCTGATGCAGCGCATCCTCGTCATTATGGGCCTCTGTTTCGGATCCATTAAACAGAGTCTGGAGTGTTTTCGTTTTAAGTTGGGTTTTGGTGTTATTTATGATTTCTCTTTAATTTTAGGATAATCCTTAGCTTAAAGATAAGGATGGATTTTCGTTAGAGATTTAGTTGTTATACTGCATATATAAAGATGCAGACGTCGAATGTAGAAGATACATTATTATTGAATTTATTTAGAGCTTTCAAGCTTTCTCTTGCTTGTTTTCGGCAATTCTTTTGAGAATCAACGACAACAAGAACCAGATCGATATTCGGGTATTCTTAGACTAAACGAATCTCGATTTGAAAACTTACGCTGCGCCA